>JAODAL010005150.1:0-147340 GCA_025379985.1 Phyllomedusa bahiana | reverse complement strand
CACTGTTTTCCGCCTTTATAAAGGCGATTTTTTCGGATTCATACTCTGCTCACGGAGCGGAGCGCCGAGATTTTCTGTCGCGATCTTCTATTGTTCCCTTTGCTTTGTTCGATCTTGCTTCACTTCGCCGCCTCCGGAGCAGTTAGACCAAAATAAACTAGGTCTGCCTGTCGGAGCTGCCGAGCGCTGCATAGGGCCGCGCTTTGGCGAGCCGCCATCGTACATGCCTCGGGGTTTTCGAGCGCGCCGCGTCCCGCCTACACCGCACCCACACCGCGCCCATTGCCCGCCCCTTCATGCGGGGCGCAGCTATGGCGAACGCTGCGCCTAACACTGCATCCCTGCGTCCGACAGCGGGATTCGGGCCGGGAGGCGCAGTATACGCCAGAAAACGGGCGAAAAGCCCGATCATACATGTCGCCCATAGTGCATAGACCAGCACTTTTAAAAAGTAAAAACTGCAGACTTTAGTTCATATTAGAAGATAAAAGCTTACATTCAATAGTACAAAAAGGGCTCACAAATAAAGTGTACAGTCAGATGCTTGCACATTTCAGACTACATTAAGTCCCTACTCCTAGCTATGAGTAAACAATGTAGTATGAAACGCGAAAGTGCCCGCCCCTACACTCATTTGGTGTACCCTTTTTTTGTACTTTTGGACATTTTTTTTTACTTTTTAAAGGTTATGGACTATGACATTTTTAGTGTTAATAGGAGAACAGAATGAAGTAACCTATTTTCCATAATGAAAACCATTGTGGCACAAGTTTTCCCAAGACCACCCAACTGTTCTGTTGCAGTTACAGGAAACATTTGGTGGAAATGATTGATGCTGCAGAGGGTTGTGTAGATTATTGAATTCAGTGGTTTAATTATCTTTTTGCCCTGCACTGTGGATGTTTTCTCAATGTTCTTAATAAAATAAACGAATAGTACTATTTATGTTATATTTAGTTTAATTAGATCTCTCTTAAGAATTGTGACTTAATAAGACCACATTTTTCTATCAATGAGTTCAAGAATCCAGGTAACTCTAAAGGGGTAGTATTAATGAGTTCTCATGTCTGAATTTTTTCAGAGCAATATACCAAGAATTGGAATCTACCAATGAATCCAATGTTTCCACAGTTACTAGTCCTGTACCTGTAAGGAACTTAGTAAGGGGTTATTTTCAAGATGGCTGACAAGGGGGAAACCGTGGTTATCATGAACAGGTCAGATTATCATATACAAATGATATCTCTATTGGCAGGCAGTTCTACCTACCAAAAACTATCATTTAATTTGTCCAGCAAATTTAAAAATGAACTGTCCGTTCTTTTGAGTGAGGGACTTTCGTTACATGTTATCTCTGACAGAGAAGCAGATTTTTTTTTAACAGATCTGATCCCATGGTTACCCTTTTGTATGGTCTTAGATTCACAAAAAGTTGAATCCTCCTCACATGCATCCCATTGTGTAAGGCATTGGCTCCTTGTGTGAGCCTTTGTGTGAGTGGCTCGATGCCCAGTTGCAGCCATTAGTTAAGCGTGTACCTGATTTTTACAGGTCACCAAAATTGTGTTAGTAAAGTTTAAAAACAAAATATGGGTTTCTGAATTTAAATGGCTTAGTTGTGACATTGAGTTACTCTACACCAGCATACCCCCAGCATACACCCAAATGAAATTATTTCAATATAAAACCTAACTTTTAATAGATGTCCTTTAAAAAACACCAAGTCTTAAATCACTCAAAAACTATTAGTCAGTAACGAGTGTGGATAAATAAAATCAAAGCTATACATCCATAAGTGCAGGATGCAACTGAAACAACTTACCACCTAGACGCATTTCCCTCCGCGTAAGCACTTCTGGATGTATAGTTTTGAATTTATTTATCCACACTTGGATAATTGTGGGGTCACCAGATTTAGGAGTTTGTAGGAATAGGATTAGGGATTTTCTGTGGAGGAGTCTAGTCCTGTGGGACCGTCCTTTTTCAGGACGCTTATCCCGCTAAGGGCCATATATAGGGCTTCAGAAGGATGTAGGCTCCACAGTTTTCGACCTAGGGTTCTTTTGCCTATATCAGAATTGTTTTTGGAAGGTGACCGGAATACATGTTTTGTTTAGGTGTGGTTAGTCCCTCGTTACTGACTAATAGTTTTTGAGTGATTTAAGAATTGGCATTTTTTAAAGTACATCTATTAAAAGTTAGGTTTTATATTGAAATATTTTCATTTGGGTATGTTGGAGGTGTATCTTATTTTTTGCAGCATTTGCAATCTTTGCTCCATGGGTTGTGCCTTAAGAAAATTTAAAAGTTAGAATTCTAGAGCGTTTGAAAAACATAAAAATCCCATAGGACAAAATATTTCTAATGCTGCTCAACACCTTGTAGAATGCCATAACTCTGGTGTGAATTCTTTTTGCACCTTTGCCATCGAAAAAGTGTCCCTAAGCAGACGAGGTGGTAACATCAATTTTCTCCTTAGGGATCGTGAGCCTTTTTGAATCATGACTTTAAATACTATTGTCTCACATGGTTTAAATGTCAAGAATGATTTATTGTTCCATTATTTGTACTTTTGTGTTTTAGCTTTGTATTGGTGTCATTTTCTTCTTGCTTTTAACATATGTCCAACATTTTTTCTTTTGTTGAACCCTGCACTCTGGATTTTTGCCACATGAGGTTGTTCACACAAATGGTAGTGGGTGGCATCGGAATACCTAACCTACTTGTGGTCTGCCCAGTGCCGCTTTCTTCACTGGTCTCCTCCCTCTCCTATTGGAGGATTGCTCTGTGTGTTGTGACTGGAGGCGCGGCTGATACGTGACGGTGAATTCTGACATTGTCACTTCCTTTACGTTATGTATTGGGCTTTTCCTGCGGTATTCTGAGATCTGTTGGGCATCTGATCTACATCACTTCTCCTTCTGCTTCTCACCAGGTGAGATTTTGTGTGATAATTGGTATTTATAGTTGTGTATTACATGTTGAGATATACTATAACTAAGGGCCGCATTTGACCCGAAATGCATCAGTCTTCCTCTATTTCTGTGCATATGTCCACGTTGTAAGTCCTGCTAAGTGTCATTAAAGGAACCTCCTTTCAATTGCATTTGGATGCTGCTGGCATTTGTTCATTTTTCAACGTACCCTACGCTTCCAGAGTGTGCCATGCGGCCCTGGACTTATGGAGCGGTGTGATGGCTTTTCATTTTGCTAATTCTAAAGAGTTTACTTACTTTTTATTACAACTGTATATATGCCCAAAGTTGTATCTTGGAGCTTTCTTACCCTCAATAGAAAGTCTGTAATGAAGCCTCTTATCTGCTGTGTGCCAATCATAAAACTGGTGGTTTCTTTTGTGTATTGGAGCATTTGTGACTGCTATTTCTGCACCCTGTATAGCAATGGCCTTGTCTGTGGCTAATTGGTCACTGACTGTAAAGCTAGAAATAATTGTCCAAACCTACGACAGAAGTAAAATTCTATGTATGCTGTGCATGTACTATAGTTATTTCCGTTACAATGAGATTGCATTACATTACCGCTGTAATCCACATGATGCCATTGAAAGTCAATGGGGAACTTTGTCAGTGTCTGTGAATACTGTGAAAGCTTGTTTAGCAGTGCTTAGGTTTCAAAGGCTTATCTTTTTTTGTATCATAGTGTGTAAGCTATAAATATACTGTTGTGTAAGGTAACAACTGTTTTTCCAGTTGAACACCACGTGATACAGATCAGCTTCTGCTTTAATAATACGGTATGAGCTCGTAGGGTGGTTCTAGACCACCATGCCTCTCTGATGCATTCTGCTGAATGTAAAGATGTAGGTAAATACGAATATAAGAATAGACTTACCTCTCTTGGGTCATCACAAAGTAGTTTAAATTTCCTGGGGATTTTACTTCTAGCAAACTTGCACCCATTGTAGTACATACTCCAAGAGCACCCAAAAGAAAATGAGGCACCACAGGTATCGGGGTCCAGCCCCTGGCATGCACAGGTACGCCTGAATAATATGAAACATTTCTATTAGTGGTCATAGAAGATTACCAAATTCATGTTTGTGAGTTTCCTTTTATCAACTCATCCCACTTACTCCTCATTAAGAGCACAACGTCTGTTCGTCAATGTTCCATACTTCCGTAGCGTTTGGGTGAGCTCAGTGTACATCTTATCTGCTAAGGTTGTTGATATGCCTTCCCAAACCAGGATCAAAATGACTATCACAGCAGTTTCACAGGAGTGGCCTGCTCGTTCTCGCACCAAGCAGAGCATTTTCTCTTCGGTTCCACTTCGTCGAATGACCTGTCAACAGATTGACAAGCTTTATTCCATAAAACAATATTTGTAATTTACTATAGAAGCAGATACAGTGATAGAAACATATTCTATACAGCAGATAATTGTTCTATTTTTTTTATCAAAGCTACAAAGTACACTGACAAGCAAAAAGGTAAAAATGTCTTGAATTTTTGACTTTCAGCTCCATATCTCACCATCCACTATAGTTTTGAATGTGAGATTATCATAATTTTATGGTAATCTCATAGCTAAATTTGACTTGCAACTATTTAGCATCTGCTTAGTTCTGCAGATTCTTGTCATGTAACTGCATTCTTACTGTTTTGCTCCTGGTGGTGGGACAAGCATTTTCTTCTTGTATACTACAAATTATAACCTGTTCTCACATTCCGTAATAGCTCAGTGTGTTATTAGGTTGATTCCCAAGCAAAAGGTCACTGGTTCAAATTGAGGAGCCAAAATGAAGATTTCCCAAGAAAAGAGAAGCAGCAGCATCCAGCTCATCGATAACGTCTCTCGGCCAAAAAAATTGCCAAACTGCATCATGTGAGGCCATGACAGCTAGAAGAATATGAAATGAAGTCCATCCATCCATTCAAAAGCCAAGAGGTGGACGTCCAGGCAAAATATCAGAGTCAACAAGTCGGCTCATCACAAGGTCTATTAGTTCTGGAAGTGGAGGTGGCTGCACAAACACAGCAGTAGAGGTATCTTGTTTGCTTCTTAATATTGAGATAACAGACGTCCATGCAAGCACCATGCAACACGCATTACACAGGTCTGGAATGGTGGTCCGAAAAAAGGTGAAGAAGCCTTGACTTCAATTTCGTCATAAGAAGCATTGGCTCTAGTTTGCAAATAAGTACGAAAAGTGGACAGTAGAAAATTGGGAACAGGTGATTTATAGCGATGAGACGAAAGACTGGACTCTGATGGGTGGAAATGGGTGTGGAAAAATCAGGAGAAAAGGGGCCAACGGATGGAGAAATTGAAGGAACCGTCAAGTTCGGTGAAGTAAGCCTGATGATTTGGGGTTGTTTTCACCAAAAGTATTTGATACTTAACCAGAATCTATGGTAGTCTCAATGCTGAGCTATATGTGCGTATCCTACAAGATGAGTTACTTTGTATACTCAAGATCTATGGGTATGAAAAGGATGGCATAAAGTTCTAGCAGGACAACGACCCCAAGCATACATCAAGATTGGTGAAAAAATGGTTCAATGACAATGAAGTAGAATTGCTGTATTGGCCTCCACAGTCCCCAGACCTCAACCCAATCAAACACTTGTGGGTAGAGTTGAAGAAAAATCTGTATTTGTACCCAAGTGAGTCGACCAGTATGCACCAACATTGGGAATGTGTGGAAGAGATGTAAGAAAAAGCTTTTTCCAGCACGTGCTCCAGATATTGATTAAAGCAGAAAAACGCACTTTATTGGGAAATTTTAAAAGCAATTTAAAAATACATCGCTACAAATGTACGCGTTTCGAGCCGATTGCTTGGCTCTTAATTGTAACATGTGTGGAAGAGACCTGTGATCAGATTTCAGCCGAGACAGGCTTAAATCTGGTCGAAAGCCCAGAAGAATTCAGGCAGTGCTTAAAGCCAAAGGTGGATTTACAAAATACTAACAAAATAGTAAAGATTCTACATAACTAAGCATATGCTAAATAATTGCAAGTCAAATTTATGTATGAGATAGCCAAGATGATTTTCTATAAAATGATGGCAGTCTCATGTACAAAGCTGTAGTGGATTTTGAGATTTAGAGCCTGGAAGCCAAAAGTTCAAAACAGTGTTACCCTTTTGCTTGTCAGTGTATATAGTAGAATTCCATGTGTATAAATATCGCAGTACAATTAATCATTTATGAGTCATTCTACCAATTTTACTATCCTAGTCATAAGTATCATGTGAAGCATGGTCAGTAGAAACACACATGGTAGTATCAGATGAAACTACACAGTAAGTGGGTTATGCCAATTGTTTCAAATTTATAAAATTATTACTATGTCTGAATACATTCATAGAGCAAAAATACATGGTCATTGATCAATGACCTCAGTTTTGAAGCTAGTTTTTACAGTAATGCTGGTTAGTACTAGTTACATTTACAGGTAGTTCTAAAACTGTAGGCCAAGCATTAAGGTCCACTATGTTTCTATAGTTGATCTTTCCCTCTTTCTGTGCAGATAGTCAGCACATGCGCGGCTTCACTGAGGTCTCTGCACAAGTTGAGCATGTGCAGTATAAACTGTACAATGAACCCGCTTAGCAGATCCTGTCAGTAGGCGATGCTCTAGATAATCCACTAGACCCACCAATGAGAAGATTTATGGGGCACTTAGGCAATATTACTAGCAGAATGGAGGGTGCTGTGTGTTGCTCCCATTGCTACAGATGGTACAGGAGGAGTCACAGACATCATCAAGACACAGTTATGTACAGAGGGGAGTAAAGTACTAGGGAGGACAGGTAGAGGGCTTCTAGAAATGTAGTTTTCCCAAATTGGCAGTCATTTGTTAGGTGAAACACAACTGCCAACTTCACCAGGACTTAAAAGGGTTGTCTCACTACATTGATTCATGTTACCACAGTCCTGTTTTCTTGGTTTCACTTTGAATTCAGGGGCGTGTTTACTGGCTTCTACTAGGTTGCAGTAGAAGCCAGGTCTGTAGCTATAGCGACCAGCATTGTCAGCCTATCAAGAGAGATCAAACAGGTCTGTAGCTATAGCGACCACAGGAGCTGATGCAGCCCATACAAGAGGGGATATCTCAAAATAGGTAGGACATTGTTAATGGACACATATTGCAAAGTGACTTGTTTTTACAAGATCTTTAACCTAAAAAAGCAATTCCTGTAGTGAGACAACCCCTTTAATGACTTCCCCCTCTGTCCTCTTCCTTTAATAGTCCACAAAGAACTTCCTAATATCTGACCCGCACAACTCCTTTAACCTTTTCCCGCTGCAGGGATTATGTTTATATCTTGTACATTTCTCCACAGTTTCCAAGATCTATAATTTTTCCATCTACATAGCTGCATGAGGGCTTGTTTTTTGTGGGACAGGATGTACTATTAAATTTTGATGGATCAGATCTTTTCGGGTAGAGTGATTATTTTATTTATTTGTGAAACTGCAAAAGGGATGTTTTGAATGTTTAATATCTTTTAATTTTTTATGCTTGTAAACCTTTTTCTTTTACTTGTACTTGCAGTCACTCTAAGGTACTAGACCTCTAGGATCTTAGGCCACTGGGTTCGGGGGAAGGCACAATAGCTTTCTAATATGGCTTTTCTCTTACACCCTATGACAACTGGTTTACCCCGCAATTCTAGCAACTAATTACTGTCAATTTGCCTCTGTAGAGGAACTATACTCATATCCATTAACTAATGGGGAGTTAGAATTTTCATTTTATTATGAGATGTGCTTCATCATGCACATCACTTACCCATTTTGCAATTGGACATCCCTGAGAGCTCTTCCCTTCTTTTCCTGTATATACAACTCTTTCGATCCTGATGGCCTTTCCCTTCTCACCAAACCTGAAAATTACACCTCCAGTCAGGGCACGTATTCATACATTTCATATGGAAAATTTGTTATATTAAAGTATACAGCATTACAGTATAGTATATAAAAAATACCTGATGGTGTCAAAATCACCATCAATGCACATCATTTTTTGTGTTTCAATGTAAATCATAAAAACAGATCCTAAATAGGCTTTACAAATTGTGAATACGTTGCTAAAAACAGAATGCTGTGTTGGCTTCTTTTGGGGATTTCCAGCATGTTCGCTGGCACACATAGTGCAGGGTGCAGTAATCTGACCATCAAAAATACTGGAGAACCAACAGAAAGATGATGGACCCCAGTGCAACCAGTTGTTGGTATCAGTTTAAAACAGGTCTGGCATAGCAGTCATGTCTTTATGAAGCTTATTTTTTTAATGACACAGTTGTGTGAGCACTTATTTTATGCGGGAGAAGTTCTATTTTTGGGGGGCATAGTTTGCGCTTACTGTGTAATTTTTTTTTTTTTACATTTAGTAGCGTGAACATGAAAATGTTTCTACATTGTTTTATTATTTTTTACAACATTCACATTTTACACTAAATAACTTGTTAGATTCATTTTACAGGTTATTACGGTGTTGTATATACCTAGTGTATGTAGTTTTTTGTGTGTAATGTAATGTTTTTTATATTTATTTTTATTTAATTTTTTTCCACACTTTTTTATATTTCTTCCTTTTTTTAATCCCATTAAGAGACAACTATCGTACACTTAAGGAATCTATATATGTGTAAGAGCATCTGATTGAAGTGGAAATCCATTAATGTCTCTACCCATCAAATTTTAAGCTTGAGAGCTACTTTGGAATGAAGCATTTTTTATTAATACATTGAACATAGATTCAATATTTTAGTATGGACTTCCATTGATATTGTCTATATTTGGACCTTGACATTAGAATAGCTCTTAGTTGGCACCCACCTAAGCCAGTTGGCATTTTTGGGGTATGTTTTGGCGCGTTGACTCCATGTTTGCATACGTTTTTAGACGCGTGTTTGGATCGGTGTTTCAGACCCTAAATGGACCCAAACATGCATCTAACAATGTGCAGTGTGTTTTACATTGCTTTCAATGTAAGACACACATCAGCGTTCAGACGAGTGATCGCCGATGCGTTTTACATGCGTCTTTCTGATGTGTCTTCCAGATCTGTTCAAAGAATTGTCATGTCAATTCTTGATCCGTTTGACGCAGTAGACGCCCTATTTACAACTAAAGGGTGCATCTCGGCTGCAGCCAAAACAGATCCAAACATGCACCTGCGTGTTGGATGGGTTTTGGATGCAATTTACGCAGCGCTTTTGAATGCATTTTTCTGATCCAAAAATGCCGTGTGAACATACCCTTAGTGTGATTAAAGTAAGGATAAGGAAAAGATCAGCAAGTACAGAGACGTGGCTATAGGGGGTGCAGAGGTAGTAGTTCTTAACAGACCCTGAAGCCTGAGGGGGCCCAACAGCTTTTCAACCGCCTAAGAAGACACCAGTATTGTGAATGACACATGGTAACTAGCGTGCCCCACTTCACTTTTTTATCTTAGGGCCCAGGAGCTTCAAGTAACACCTCTGATCCCCTGCTGCTTTTATTTGTTTGTTTTTAACGCACATTTTATCTTATTAAACAATAGATACCCCTGGAAACCAACAAATTATCTACAGTAAAAACAACAATAAAAACATGAAAGTAAAAAAGGTCAACAGCAAAAGCGTTTTCATAGATGAAGAAATTACCTCTCTTCCAGAATCTCTCTAATAGCTGCCACATTCGGTCCAGCACCAAGATGCGTGTAATAAGGTCCTTCATCTTTATCTATGATTTGATCTGTTCAGAGAAAAATATTTTGGAATTTAAATTTTCTTTGTGTGAAACTAGTAGCATTGGGTTTCAACCGATGTAAATAATAGGCAAACCGGCGCATGCAAATTAATATCTATGTAAACTGTCAAATTCTACCAGGCTATGCTCAGATATGTGATGTGACTTCTATGTATATTAAAATCTACACCTCTGTGCTAGATCTGTTCTGTGTTAAATCTCTTAGGCACCTGACAGACCTCATTGACTTTTAATGGGGTCCACTGGGGTTCCGTCATGCTTTCAGTTATTTTAATGGCCAGAATAGTGCTGCATGCTGAGCCATTCTTGCGCTATATATGTGACAGAACTGCCAACAGAGACTCTGAACGCCAGTGTGAATATTGTCTAACGTTTTGCTCTGCTCAAAATTACTCCTTTAGAAAGCAAAGCAATGGATAGTAAAGCAGTACGCTCCAGAAAAAATCGAATTACCCATGGGCTCCCCACCAGAGCTTGTTTGCCTTCACACAATGTTTTACAAGAGCTGTGTCTCTATAATAAGAGACAGACGGCCATAAACAGCAACCTTTCTTCACGTGATATTTCCAGATGGTTACAATTTAGAATAAGACTTCACCAGTTTCCCTGCTCTATTTTGGGAACCCTAACACTTGTAAAGGTAGCGCTTCTGATTTTTCGCCTGTAATGTAGTTAGTGTCAAGTTGATGATTTAAGGTAAAACATTAAAATCTGTTTAATCATTACATCCTTATTAAGCTCATCAGATATTTTTGTTTAAACTGCTTTTTACTGCTTTACTCTTATTACATCCTTATCGAAGTATCAGATGTTTTCCACACAGCTTTATTTGGAACAGATGCACTGCTTGCTTCAGCAAGAAGTCATATCAAGAAACCAAAGAAGTTCCTCTCTCGGACGATATAGAGAGAAGTTCAGGAATGTTTCTTATCAGCTAATGCCTAGCAACATTGCGTAGATGCAGGAGACTATGAGGTCTCAGTAACAGCCAATTAGCCAATGATAAAATAATCATGTGATTCAAATTTATATCAAATTGTACCTTCCTGTGATTAAAGCAGATGCTATATACCCAACCCTGTGTGACGTGTAATTTCTCAGCTCTTAAGCTGTCAACAGCTGTAATCACCTAATTTAGATGAGGACATCTAATTGGATAAGGAGTAGAAAGAAAGATAATTCTACACCTAATTACTATCTTGACATTAGAGTACACTGAAAAAAATGTATAAACCATCACCTGAATGGGTCGTCTACTCCTGTCTCTGACCAGAGACATTTTCATCTTTATAGTAAATGCGCTGTATTAAATTTTCTTGTATTTGGTGATTTTTATAAAAAAAAATTCACCTTTTTTTTTAAATGTAAGGTTTTATTTTATGTATTTTAGTATTTGATTTTTTTAAAAATAATATTAAGGAAAACTAAAAATAAATAAAAAAAATTATTTTTTGGGCATTTTATGTGATTATATTTTTAATAACAAAAAATGGCACTAAAACAAGTTTGGTTATGTTACTTTTCCATTACGGACATTTTTATTTAGGCAATAAATGTTTTTTGGATCATTGAGAGTGAGGCTAAAAGTTGGAGATTGTGCTGTTTTATTGCTTTTTTGGGTTTGTTTTTAATCTAATTTTACATAGTGTACCCCCACAAAGTCAAAAAAAGACCTCTGTGGTACAATTTTACTAACTTCTTTTTTTTCCTTTCCTGATATACTAGTTCCAGTTACAGGGTGAATATACCCCCTGAACTCACTATCAGGCTGATCTGGGTCTTACAAGACCAGGCGGCTTCTGCAGGTACTGAACCCCAGAGATCACATGACCTGAAGGATTCTTACTGATCTGTATATAAAATGCTGTATATAAAGTTTAACATTGTGTATACAGTGATGGCAAAGGAAGGGGTGGTAATAATTTATCCCTGTCTTTTCACCGGAGAGCCTGGCTGCCGCTGACAGCAGGCTTTCCACTCCCGCAGCAGCACAATCAGTGTGCAGCTACTAACTCTCCATAGACTTTCGATATCGTCCATGCAACTTCCATGCAGATTTTTATACCAGCCGCCAAGATGGAGGGTCATAAGTAGTAAATTAAAGGGAATGTGTCATCAAAAATGACTTATTGTTTAACTCATGTTTTTATGTTCAACACATTTTTTAAGAATGTTTTATTTTTTTTTAATTTTCCATATCACTTTCAGTATTTTTTAATAATTCTTAAGTCCTGCAGTTTTCACTTTGGCCACTAAGCCTAATAATAGTCTAACACTTCCTGTTCTGTACAGAAAAATTCTCAGTTGTCTGCTGATTATCAGCACAAAGAGGGTCAAACTGAAATAGATAACACAGGATCCATCAGTCACAAGAGGAGATAGTCACAGTTCACCCTTTCACCTCCCTGAATACTGATTTCTTCCCAGGTCACAGAGCATGACTAGAAGACTCTCCTATAGAAGTGAATGGGACTGCATCAGTCTTAAGTCTCCTATGTGCATGAAGCTACTGTAAAGCATCTCTCTGACTGCTGTTAAACCAGTGCAAACAAGGCCTAGTGGCCAAAGTGAAAACTGCAATTAAAAAATATTGAAAGTGATATGAAAAATAAAAAAAACACAACCAAAAATTCCTAAAAAATGTGTTTAACATAATAATGGGACTTAAACAATGATTCATTTCTTGATGACACATTCCCTTTAAGCTTCCATGACCCTTTAGTGTTTCTAGTGTCGAAATGCAAGAGGAAGAAATTCTATTACTATGCATTTTAACAGATTATAGATTAGCGCAAAATCGGATATTTATTGAGATCTAGAAGATATTCTGTTAGTGGTGTGCTATATCACTTACCTACACATCTGCAAGATGGGAAATCATACTGGGTTTTCACAGGCGTGTCCAATAGGTTTTTGTTTGGGGTGCTTAGAAGTTTCGAAGGAGATTCTAAAAAATGACTTAGGGCAGATCCCGCTGCTCTTTTCGTCGGGGTTTTTTCTTGTGGATGGACAATCGGCTGGTCTAGTGTTGAAGAGTTAGTGTGTGTAGTTAGAATTGTAACAGGGCCTGAAGACTCGACCTTCACGTGCTTGGGTGATTTAATGGTAGACACATGATGGTGAAATAACGATTTACTAGGATACTGTTTCATTTGTTGTTCCATTGTTTCAAGAATGCTCCTTTGTTTTAGGTGTTCTAGGCCAAAATGCTGAATCTCTGATTTGATTGTTTTTTTCGCTGCTTTGCTTTCATTGGAAGTCCGCATGCAGACAGACTGTGAGCTGTTCTCCACTTTGACAGATCTGCGTGCAGAGGAACTTTCAGGGTTGGTTTGCTCCCAGCGCTGAAGTAAATGATGTCTTAGAGCAGCATGCTTTGGAATACAATTACTCTGATTTTCAAACGGGGGATGATATCCTGTTTGATCTCGCACAGGCTGAGCAGCAGAATTGCTTTGTGGTAAGTATCGATTTTGGTTTACTGTACTTTGTGGGGTTGACATATCCTGGTTCTGGGTCATGTGGTTGGGGTTCAAAATGGGAAGATTGCTGTTGATTTTCTGTTCTTGGTAACCATGTTGGTCTTGCTGCTGGGATCTGCTAGTTTGATAGTACTGCTCAATAGACTCTACTTTAACTTGTACGCACTCTTTACCGGCCTCCAGATTTTCTGGCATATATTGATCCTTTCGATGTGAGCCAGACTGATTGAATTGTAAACCTGTGTTGTTTGAACTATGTCTCAAAGACCCCTCAACATTTTGAGTAGGGAGATGGTACGGATGCATATTTTGGTATTGACCGACTTCTTGAGAGCTTTCCTCCAGTTTTAAGTGATTTTGTGGACTTGCTCTATGGGGCGTGTTACTGTAGAGGGATTTAGGGTGAAAGTGTGATAACTGCTCTTTGACCATGTTAAAATCTTGATTTTGCCTTTGCTGAAAAAGTGGGTTCGGATGAAACCGTGAATTCTCTGCCTGTTTTGACTGCATAACCTGTTGGTGTAATGACCGTTGTACGCTATGTGGAAATTGCTCGCCCTCAGATGTTTGTAAGTGCCGTTTTAAAGTGTGGTCGAATGTTTGCTGCCGAAGAAGGTTACTACTATTTTTCCGTTCATAGGATTGCAGTTGTATGTCTGCGCCCATTCCTTGGGATAAGTGCTTTTGAAAATTCAGCTGCTGCCCATGAGTTTGAAGTGGTGATATAGCTCCCCCTAAGTCCTGACTAGTATGTCCCCGATTCATGTTACCCTGTTTTCTTGAATATTGTTTAAGCTTCTTTTGATTTTGTGACTGAGAAAGCACAAGTAATTTTAGCAAGTCCTCTGATGCCTGGGAATTTTCCTCCTTCAAATAATGATTCTGTCGAAAATCTCTGTAGCCCGACTTAAGAAAGGGTCTTCTTTGCTCCATTCTACCCATAGCTTCTCTTTCCATCCCATTGCAATGATCTTTCCCTTGTTGGGAATTATATTCTTTTATCTTGCCCGGATAGCTGTCAACGGCACAATTTGTCTGTCCATTGTGTTCTTGGGGTGGATCTGTTCCTGCTGAACAGTGTAGAGATGGTAGCCCAGCAGTGGGTAATGTCTTGCTATTCTGAGACGGCAAAAAAGCCGGCTGAGAAATGATTCCTGGATCAAGTGACTGACATGATTCATTGTTTTGTGAGTGTAAGAAATTTTCACTACATAGGTTTTGGGTGGTTCTGCAGCCGTCAGTTTCCTGGGCGTACAGTAACTTACTCAACTGCATTAAAGCAAAATGATCTTTATTGAAAGCCTCAGAAAGCACGTCACTAGGTCTGTTACTGAGGCTATGGTATGATGGATTTGCAGAAACATCAACTTGTTCTGGGCACATTGGTCGCCCAGTCTCACTTCCATCACAGTTTCTTTCGCTTATATTCTGGGAATTATAGTCAGGAGCCTCTGGTGGAAGTGGTTTCTGTTCTTGCATGTTAAGTGAATAGCTTCCTGGTTTCACAGATGACTCACTGCACTTGTCACCATTGGGGGCCTCAATCGCCATAGCACCTGGCCCTTGAGACAGCACCGAGTTCAAGGATAGTTGGGAAGTAATCTGCCCTGAGGTATGTGGTGAATGATTTGTCTGGAGAGACGCATCATTGCTAGCATCATTTAGAGTGTTAATGGCAGCCGTGTGAGGTGTGCTATTCTGCACTGAAAGGTAATCCTTTTCAGGGTATTATTCATAACACGTTTTGTCCAATATTTCACCATGTGTCGATTTCAAGGAAGAGGCAAGAACAGTAGCACCATTGGACAATGGAATTGTCTCATCTTTCTGACACAGAACTTCGTCATTGTTGGGGGAATTAAGCTCTTTGTTCTGCTTATCGGGAACCTGATCATGTGGATTTTCTTCTTCTTCTTCCGTTCTCACAGCTTTGTCTTTGCTACACAAATCAGAAACACCTGGTTGGACATGTTGTCCATTGATTTCACCCTCATTTTCTCCATTCACTTCTTCCACTGTTCTGACTTTTTTCTGCTGAAGGAACTCCGATAACAAAGGTTCACTAAGCGTGCGCTTTATTGCACCATTCTGTAAATTTGGATATACTCTGTTTTCTTGTATGAGGTCAGAGCAGTCTTGGTTTCCCTTCATGTGTGTGATACCATAGCTGTTCGTTGTCTGTAAACAGCTGTCTCCGTTGACTTGGGGTTGGGCTCTTTCGGTTGGCAGGCTCCCATTTTGTAGATTTGCTGGATTGTTTTTGCAAGCAGGTGATGGATGTATTAGGAATTGACTCAATCTACTGCCCTCATCCTGGTGGCTTCTTTCCTCTTCCATCGGGCCTGCTCCGGGGCCATCCACAAGGCTGCCCTGCAAACACGTCTAGAAGAGAATAAAAAATACATTTAACATTTTTACCCAATACTAAATGTACAACATAAATAAGACCTATGTTCTATTTTACTTTCATTCATTAATAAAGTTAAATAAAAAAAAAATTACATGAATAACTAATTATACTTAAAAAAGATATTCTTTACTGTTGACAGAATATGCATTAAAGGAATGTTTTCATCAGGCTGTTTCATAGAACCATTTCTTCATGGCCAGCTTCAGGCTCACACTAGCTCTACAGGCTGTGGCGGTTCTACAGTAGTGATTGGCATATCAGCTCTGCTATTCTTAGCTGAGCCTGTTAGAGGGACATTGGTAATGGAGAGGTCTAAGCGGTAGGGCAGAAGGCTACAGAGCTCTAAAGGGTTAAAGTTTGTCAGGAAGAAAGCTAAACAAGTTCCTTTGCCGCTGATAGGAAACAGCAGAGAGTCACTATCCTAGCCAGGACTCTAGAGCCTGTTAGAGCACAGAGCGGTGGTCAGTAACCTAGGGAGGCCAATGTACACAAGCAGGAGATAAGAACTACTCTAGCTCTGAAGAAAATTTAATTAATGAATGTTTACCTTTGCCTACATATTTAAAGCTAATCAATGAAATGGAAATACCCCTTTATGGATATTTTGATGAGTGAAGATTTATCTTACTATGTAAGGTCCTTACTCCCCAATGTATTACTGTTGGAAATGGCAATATGGTTGTGAGATAAAACGCTTATGGTTGCCATGTAAAGCTGATGCATTAAGGTACACATGGCAATGAACTGCCAGGAATTGCATGTTGCCTCTGCATGTTGCAGGCTTGTCAACATAGCTTATGGAATAGAATGTAAATTGATTACAGACAAGAAGCAGGTGGCCGTGTTGAATGTCTACTGTGTAGCAAACAACTCGAGAAGACACGGGTGTCCTCATCTTTTGTCATTGGTTTGAAAAATTGCTATATGTAATTAGGAATTTACTGCCTTTCTTGCTTCTCTCCCTTCATATCTAGTTCCATCACTTACTACCAGCATTAAGGGAGACATGTATGAAGGAAGACGCTTCGAATTGAATTGTCGAGTCTCCTGTGTTTCACTGTAGGATAGGGCATAACAGCCTCTGTAGGGCCACATAGGTAGCCATTTACTTAATTGGTCCCAATTAGTTTCTTTTGAGTTATTATGAGATGCTGCACATTATGGTATTTTAATGAATAAGGATTGAAAGCTATGTTTTATGACCCTTAGCAGTCAAGCACCCTAGGGGGACTCAATGTTAAAGTAAAAAAAAAAAGTTTAAAAGTGTAAAAAACAACATTGAAGTTCAGATCCTTCCCACTTTTGCTATTTAACAAATAAAAATAAATAATAAATAAGTTACACATATTCATATCACCGCGTCCAATCTATTAAAATCTAACATAATTTATCCCATATCCTGAACACCGTAGAAGTAAAAAATTCCAAGCGCCAAAATTGTGGTTTTTTGGGGGTTATTTCAGGTCCCCTAAAAGTTGGAATAAAAGTGATCACAAAAGTCGTATTTATCACAAAATGGTACCAATAAATAGAACACTTCAGGCCGCAAAAAATGCACCTCACTCAGGTCTATAGGTGGAAGTGCAAAAATGTTATTGGTCGCAGAAAGTGGTGCTCTGGTGCAAATTTCATAAAATAATTTTTTCTTTTATAGTACTATAGAATAAAGCAAACCCTACATGTTTGGTATTGCCGGAATCGTATCAACCTGCAGGATACCGAGAACACATCATTTATACTGGAGAGTGAATGCTGTACAAAAAAAAAAAAAAAAAAACAAACAAAACAAGGCGCAAGTACTTTTTTTCACATTTTGACCCACTTAGATTTTTTTGCAGTTTCCCAGTATATTCTATGATACGGTCAATGACACCATTAGAAAGGACATCTTGTCCCGCAGAATAAAAGTCCTCATACGCCTATGTAAATGGAAAAATAAAAAAACTTCTGGCTCTTGGACGGCAGGGAGCAAAAAAATAATGTGTCAACCAAAAAAATACTCTCCTTAAGAGGTTAAAGAAAATGTTTCATCAAAAAATGAGTCATTGTTTAAGTCCAATTTTTATGTTAAACACATTTTTTTTTAGGAATTTTTGCTTGTTTATTTTTAAATTTTTCATATCACTTTCAATATTTTTTAATAATTCTTAAGTCTTGCAGTTTTCACTTTGGCCGCTAAGCCTTGTTTGCACTGCTTTAACAGCAGTGAGAGAGATGCTTTACAGTAGCTTCATGCACATAGGAGGCTTAAGACTGACTCAGTCCCATTCACTTCTATAGGAGAGTTTTCTAGTCATGCCCTGTGACCTGGGAAGTAGTCAGAGTGCAGGGAGGTGAAAGGGTGAACTTTGACTATCTCCTCTTGTGACTGGTGGATCCTGTGTTATCTATTCACACTGGTGTCTCCTTTCAGTTTGATCCTCTTTGTGCTGATAATGAGGAGACAACTGAGAATCTTTCTGTACAGAACAGGAAGTGTCAGGCTTAGTGGCTTAGTGGCCAAAGTGAAAACTGCAGGACTTAAGAATTATTAAAAAATATTTGGACGTGATATGGAAAATTAAAAAAAAAATAACCAAAAACTCTTTAAAAAATGTGTTGAACATAAAAATGTCAGTTAAACAATGACTAATTTTTGATGATACATTCCCTTTGAAAAGATCATTTCATTGCTCCTTCTAAGGGGAAGCTGGAATTTTCATGGCAATCTGAAACGGTCACTCTCCACATCAAGGTGTCAGGTCTTCTGCTAAGGTGGCAGCAACTAGAGGTGTTCGCTACAGTATGTTCGGAAAAACTGTATTCTCCCACTTCAGTATTTTACAGTCTTTGACAATGACAGTAGAAAACCTAGAATTACAACTGACGAGAAATAAACTTAATGTGACAGTGCTTATGGATTCTGCAAATGCATCATGTGTGCCGGAGACCGTGCAGATATTATTCAGCCATTCTTGAAGGCTCTGCTGCTTTTGGTTGTTATTGATGATGTTTTTAACACACTCATTCCCTGCAATGTGGTTTCTGATAGATTCTGAGACATCAATTGCAAGCTACTGGGCATAGGGTATGTTCACACGGCTGATTTTGATGCTGTTTTCAGAGCGTTTCCGTGACCAAAACAGCGTCCAAAAAGCTACCAAAATGCCCCCAGTTCATTTCCATTGTTTCTTATGGAAAATCGCATCATAGTTCACACATTATGAGGCTTTAACACGTACTTTCTGGAGCTGTTTCTGGAGCTGAAAAAGTGACATGAGGCGTTTTACATGTGTAAAATGCCCAAAGGAATCAATGGAGAGTTTCAAAACGTCATCCACAAGTTTGGGGTGTTTTTGATGCACTTTTGAACGAGGTTTTGAAGCTCTTCATTGATTCTTATAAGCATTTTTACAGGTGTTTTAGAATAAAAACAGCACTGGAAACCACGTTGAAAACCACGTGGGAAAAAAAACGCATCAAAATCTGATGCATATCAAGCGTTTTCAGATGAGGATTTGAAGCTGATTTGAATGCTGAAAAATCAGTGTCCAAATCAGCTGTGAGAACCCACCCTAAGGCTATGTTCACACGGCTTATTTCAGAACGTATTTACGTCGGATTGCCGATCGTAAATACGTTCCGAAATCAGGTGCAAATCAGTTTCAAATAAGTGCCACTAAGTGTGGCACGTATTTGGAACTGATTTCCCGACGAATTCACCATCCCATTCATTATAGTTGGTGAATCCGTCCGGAAATAATTGACATGCACATTGTTTTTGCGGCCGGATTGCGGCCACAATCCGTGGCCGCAATCCGGAACGGAAATAAGTGTCGTCTGAACGACGACACGCATTTCCCATTAAAATCAATGTAAGACTGCCACTTACTTGTTTGTAACTGATTTCGCAACGGATTTGGGGCCATAAATACGGCTGCAAATCCGTTGCGAAATAAGCCGTGTGAACGAGGCCTAAAGCTCTATGGTGAACTATTAGCTGCTGCCACTAAGTTAATGTAACCTTATTCCCTGAATATCAAAAGAGCAAAAATATAACCAGCTCACCTGAAAGTCCCCAGCTCCAAGAAGTATGTGTATTGAAAAGATGTGACTCAATGGTTTGTCATGACTGAGGGCATTTATGTGCCTGAAACGCGTCAGCTAGGTCTGTGTATCTCCACTACGATGCTTACTGATTTTATGGATTATTGACTATAAATAAAGAAGATGTTTTTACTAGAGTTCTCTTTACCGCAATTATGCTGACCCATTGATCCACATCTTTTCAACCTTATTTCCTGATCTGCCTAGGACAATTGTACAATTCTGTTTTGCTCTCCAGCCCTTACTTGCCAAGCTACAAAAATAATTGGGGCGACATGTATGAATTCAAATGCGTATTTTTTTTTAACTTTGCGCCGACAGCCCAGTTCTAAATAGATATAGAAGAGTGTAGAATACGACATAATGAAGATTTTTGCCGCATTACATAGAGCTTAATGCATCAAACTTTTTATTGCCCTAGAGTGTAATGCGCCAAACTTTGAGAGAAGTTTGGCGCCTTAAGCGCAATGTAATGCTCCAAAAATCTTCATTCTGTCGTATTCTACACTCTTCTATATCTATTTAGAACTGGGCTGTCGGCACCAAGTAAAAAAAAAAATACACATTTGGATTCATACATGTCGCCCTTGATGTTTTTTCTCATTCTCCTTTTTGAAATGCACCGGAACAGACTAAGGGCCACATGTATGAAAACTGTTTAGGTCTAAAACTCTCTCTTTTGCCCAGAGTTACCTATAGGCAAAAAAGTGAGGTTTAGACCTAAACAGGTTCATACACGTGGCCCTAAGCATTTTACTCATAGGCAGGCATATGGGGGCTGTATAGGCAGGCATATGTGGGGTATAGGCAGGCATATGGGGGTGTATAGGCAGGCAGGCATATGGGGGCGTATAGGCAGGCAGGCATATAGGGGGCTGTATAGGCAGGCATATGGAGGCTGTATAGGCAGGCATATTGGGGCTGTATAGGCAGGCATATGGGGGATATAGGCAGGCATATGGGGGTATAGGCAGGCATATGGGGGGTATAGGCAGGCATATGGGGGGTATAGGCAGGCATATGAGTGGGTATAGGCAGGCATATGGGGAGTATAGGCAGGCATATGGGGGGGTATAGGCAGGCATATGGGGGGTATAGGCAGGCATATGGGGGGTATAGGCAGGCATATGGGGGGGTATAGGCAGGCATATGGGGGGGTATAGGCAGGCATATGGGGGGTATAGGCAGGCATATGGGGGGGTATAGGCAGGCATATGGGGGGGTAAAGGCAGGCATATGGGGGGGTATAGGCAGGCATATGGGGGGTATAGGCAGGCATATGGGGTAGGTAAAATAAGAAATCCCTTACTCACCTCGGTCCACGCTCCCCCGATGCGCCACGCTGCTGCTCTCCCTGCAGCCTCTGCGCTCAGCGCGGGCGGCGCGGTGATGTGACGTCACCGCGCGCGCCCACGTGACCACAGAGCGCCGGCAGGGGAAGTAGCAGAGCGGAGCGATCGGCGCTCCGTACTGCTAGCTCCAGCCAGCGCTGCCTCTGAACGCTCGGGCCGGGGGGCCCGGGCGTTCAGAGGGAGTATGCGCCGGGCCCCGCAGCTCCCCGCCCGCCGCAGTGAACTGTTAAGTTCACTGCCGGCGGGCCCAGGAGCGGCATTACCGGGGTAGCGGACGCGGTAGCAGCTGCCCCGGGGCCCCCCTAAGCGCAGGGGCCCCGTAGCAACTGCTACCCCGGTAGTTACGCCCCTGGCCTCTATTATTGTTGGCTTCCTTGTACTTTTATTATATGCATAGTGTTATCTTTGATAATTTTTCACATGTTGCTAATAGGGAAACCTCATAAGACTATGCATGGGCTGTTTATGTACTTTATTGGGGAAGTTCTGTGTAATCCTTATAGCAATTCCTGTTTTGGGGGCTATTTTTTATTGTTTTTATCTTGTGTATTTTTTAGAATCTATTTATGATGTGCGCCATGTTGTGTCTCCTCTTGTACTTTATTCTATTTCTGATTATTTACGCTAGGCAGCACCCTTCTATTTGCTGTAGTATAGTTCCCATCCTCTTCTATAATTGTACTCTGGAGTTTTGACAGAGGGGTTTTACCCCATCTGCAGGTCAAGCCTACCTGCTAAGACTACAGCCTAGACTTTGGAAATAAGGGTTCTGGCTCCCATGTCTGGAATTTTGGGCTGGATTCCCATTGATACCTGGGACCACATGTATGAAAACTGTCTAGGTCTAAAACTCTCTTTGTTGCCCATAGCAACCAATCAGAGCCCATAGCAACCAATCAGAGCACCTCTTTCTTTTCATATAGTGCTCTGGAAAAATGAGAGGGGCGCTCTGATTGGTTGCTATAGGCAACAGTGAGTTTTAGACCTAGACAGTTTTCATATATGTGGCCCCTGATGTTGCCTCATATTTTTCTTGCCTTCTTTTGTTCTTACATAATTTTTTTTGTTTAACTGTATTTTTATAAAATTTTTAGAAAAATATACGAGCATGTTCACCTTTACATAAGAAATAAAAAGCATAATAATAAAATCATAAAAAGATTCATATTCCAAACTATGTGATATAACTATGTGAATGGAAGCATTAGCCACCAAGAGCCTCATGTATGAAAACCGTCTAGGTCTCTGGAAAAATTAAAGGGGAGCTCTAATTGGTTGCTATGGGCCTAGACACTTTTCATACATGCCTCTCCCTAAGTGACTAAATCCAGAGGCTAGTCCATTCAGAGGAAAAGTAATAGAGTACATAAAACTTCCAGTACAGATAAATTATGCATATCCAGATTAATAGACAACATTGAACACTAAACTAATACACAACATAAATAGGGAAATGGAAAAGAAAACAAAATAAAGGGAAAAGAAAGAGAAACAAGACAAGAAACAGGAGAAAGGAGGCCGATGATAACTGTCATACACCTATGAGAATCTCTCCCATTGCATTCAAGGCAAATCAAAACACATGTAACAGAAATCGAATAATACAGTGTGTATCAAGTCCAACAGATCCTGCTCTTACATAACTTAACATTTTTTTAATAGGCTTATGGGAAGAGAGCTGAAGTCTCCAAACAGCTGTGTGCAGATGAACTAAACTGGCATGTCTTAAAGGGGTTTTGCCACCAAGTAAAATTGACGTGTGAAGCTTGCAAATGAAATAACAAACATTTTCACCATTCATCATTATTAAAAAATTCTGGACCGTTTTTGTTTTAGCTGCTCCTTAGTGATCCATTGTTTACAACTCGTCTCCAGGGGATACGACCAGGGCTGAGAGCTTCTCAGTCCTGGTCGCACATGCTCAGACATCACTTCTCCTCTCAGGCAGCTACTGAGTGTTCAAACCCCGGGTGCTGTCATTCTACTCCCGTCCTCTATACTCCTTAGTAATTAGTCAAACAGAGCAAATAAATAAAAAAGAAACCTCAATCAGGTTTGTGCATTGATAAAGAGAAAAAAAAATCCATAGGTTTGGTTCCTGCAGGGATTTGAACCTAGGATCCTTGTGCCTGTAAGCAAAAACTTTACCTCTCAGCTACTCACAATGCTTTACATAAACCGACCTTTCTTTGACTACAGATAGAAAAGACATGGTGTTGTCATCCTGCAGGGTCACATGATATGCAATTCAAACAAATCACTCACGCCTCCTTCTGAGCACACAGAGCTAAAGAGCTGGATGTAGGAGGTATGAAATGAGATAGTGGCAAAACCCCTTTAAATCCTTTTCACATTGCAAGGCTCAATGAGTAGGATGTGACTTTAGGATTGCTACATCTAATAGATGGCGCTGGAGAGTTCAACTTTCTTCCCATAAGCCTTTTGAAATATGCAAATACTCACTGAGGTGTAAAAGACATTAAATTATCACACACCGACATGGTGCTTCTCCCCAATGAAATACATTACCCCTCCTGAGCCATAATTTAACATCTTCAGCTAGGCTCTATAATAGCCATTGTCACCTGTTATCTAGATCATATACTCTTAATATCAGTCATAGTTTTGATATAAAACCTTATATATCTTATATACTTTTTAAATAACTTTTTACAAGTGGCATAATTTCTAATCACCTTATTTGGTGAAGTGGTTACTCTTATGTGCTTATTTTTCCTGTATAAGGCATCTGAAATATTATTATGCTCATAAACATTACTGAAAGGGCTTGTCTCACCATGTTGTTTTACAGAGCCATAGCCAGCTTTGGGTTCACACTTCCTGGTTAGGCTGTGGGTGGGTCAACAGTAGTAACTGGCATATCAGCTCAGCAAGGTGATCCTTTAGAGTTATTGGAGCGCTGGAGTTTTGTAAACTGTAGTGCACAAGGTTACAGAGCTCTAAAGGGTTAAATCTTGTCAGTAATTCATGTAAACAAGCTCCCTTCCTACAGATAAGAAACACAGCAGGGAGTGATGTCATTATCTTGACCACTGCTGGAGCAATCAGAGCAGGGAGATGTGGCCAATAACTAGGGAAGCTTGTGTACAAAAGCAGGAGATAAGATCTGCTTCTAATGAGATCTGCTGAAGAGAAGCAAAATCAGAACAGCAATGTATTTCCAGTAGTCTTTATTTACTTTTGCCGACAAGTTTAAAACTAATCAATGAAATGGGAATGGAACTGAAACAAGCAGTGACAATGGGAGAGAATGATACTTACATCATCCTCTGAGATTTTACAGTCAAGTGAAGACTACCAGGTTTTTCTTTTTAGGGGAATGTGGGAAATAGAAGGTTTGAATTCTGTAGGGAAAGACCCACCCTTCTTAAGATCTACAGTGCTTGTGATAAGAAAGCTTCTGTGAAAGTGGAGCCCTTCAGTGACTCAATCAGGAACAATTCCCTCAGTATCTAACAGATGGTCTTTTCTAAAAGCTGATCTATTGGTTTCCTCAGCCTAAATATTATGGACTAGGTGAAGGGGAATCAAAGATAATAAGGAGGGCCATAATTTTTGCCGAAGTTGCATGGATTGTCACACCAATAAGGTACACCTTGTAATGCCTTTTAATTTAGTATTTAATGGAGGGAAGAGATGGTGAAAAACCACAGAAAATGGTACATTATTTACTCAAAAACAGGGCCATACTTAGAGCTCAATGGCTGGGCTATACACTAAACCCAGTAGGAGGCAACACAAGCCCTTGTGCTACTTGGGAAAGATATACAACTGCAGATAACTAATGAGCAAAAGCTCACACACCCCTCAACTGGTGGAACAACTGAATGATAAAAAACCGCACATTAAACAGGTACCAGTTCACACAAGTAAGCAGAAAAGCCACAGTATAATACATGGGGAAAATGCACAAATGCAAAAATACCGATAAGGCAACCAGTCACACGCCTACTATACATTAGGGGGCAACACCTATATGAAAAAATGGGCAATATATCTAAAGTACTTATACTGGTGATGGTATAAATATACCAATACACTTCAAAAAATCTATTACCACAACCAAAATAATAAAAAAACATGATTTTTATTAGATCAATTAAAACCAGATAAAAATAATAACCCCACCTATATACAGAAAATATTCAACACCTAATCCATGATCCAATCATATATCACTATACATGATTAACAAATATATAAACAACTATGTAAATACAGGAACATACATGATAATATAATAAAAATAACATAAACAGAGTAGAAATACTGAATCTGCAATAGATCAATGGACAGGGCTGCAAACCCCAGGGGGGTGGCTGCTGATATTATAATTGCATATAGATAAGGCAATACAAAGGGTGCCATTTATACAAATATGTGTGGTACACCATGCTGGCTTACAGCCTATGACGCCTCTGCTATTCGATTGGGTGGGCTGTCCAGCACTTTTTAGTTGTCCAACACAACTGACACTCTCTGCTCCCCAGTATTTTGGGCAAAAAAATGACATACTGGAAAAATATCAAATTTGAGGCATTAGTTGATACAGTGCCACTATATTTCACAAGCTCGTAAACCACGTCACTGTTCCTCGTATCTTATGAGGAATAGATGGTGACCATATAAAGAAGTGGTTGTTGGAAATTACAAGGTTTTGTTCTGTCAATATAAAGAGCTGCTTAGGATAGTTAGCGTTATATATATATATATATATATATATATATATATATATATATATAATAGAAAAAGCTTGTCGAAGAATCCCACTTTAGCTTAAGTAAGGAAAAGCTAGGCATAAGCTAACTGTGGACATTTTCCATCCCAAAGAAACTTTGGAAATAGACTGTAATGGATCTGAAAAAAGACTGGGGGATGGTGGATTGGGACAATCTGCATCAAGTAAAGCTTCAAGAATATAAGTGTAAAGAACACTTTTTCTTACAAGTCAGGTGGTAAACCCCTCTAATTGTTTTCCAACACTAGTTACCAAGGGCAAATAATGGCTGCCCCAGTAGTTGATTGCCTGATTTCCTGAATAAGGGTTTCGATGATTAAAGTAAACAAGGAAGGCGAGACTCGGTGACCCTGACAGGTTTTGTTTTTAATGTGAAATGAGTCAGAGAGGGTAGAGATAAAAGCCAAGGAAAAATAAAAGGACTCATACATACATTGCAGAAAGAACAAAACGACCCTATAAAACACCTTCTTGCTATGGGCTCTTTAAAGAACAAATGGGATGTAGAGTTTTTTTGCATAGTATATGGAGTGTATAATTCCTGCCGTGTTGAACTTGCTCTTTCTTTAGGGGCAAATTCCTATTCATAACCTATCAGCCTCTACAACCAACTAACTTCATGATACCCCAGGATTTTGCATAGCATTTTAACCTCTTACCGACATTTGATGTATGAGTATGTCATAGTGTCAGTAAGTGTCTATTGATCCGCATAGAAGGCTAGTGTCAACTGCTAACTGCAGCTGACACCCCCTGGTAACATAAGAGAATGGAGCTGGCTCCGTTCCCGGCTGTTTAACCGTTCAACACCGCAGCTGTGGTATCTAAATTTATGAGAAATGGTGCCGCGCATATCACCGTGGGGGCGTCGATCGGTTCCATAAGCGAGCCTTGCACCATCGCGACATGGGACTGGCGGTATATTACCGCTGACCTCATGTCACATCACCCGCGGCTGGAGTGAGTGCCAGACATGGGGGATTAACCTCTTAGCTGCCGCAATGTATTATCATTGCTGGCACTAAGAAAAAGACAGGAGTGAGCTGTTAAAAATAAAAATAAATAACACTACTAGGATTACAGTATTTTTTCTCTCTGCCTTTCAAAAAACGGATTTAAAACCGATCAAAAAGTCTTGTCCCCCCAAAAAATGATACCAATAAAAATGTCAAATCCTCCCACAAAAAACAAGCCTGTACAAATCTCTGTACACAGAAAAATAAAAAGTTATGGCTCTCAGACTATTACGATGCAAAAACGTGTTTTATTTTTTAATAAAAGTGTTTTTTTTTGTGTAAAATCAGTAAAACATGAAAAAAATATACAAATTGGGTATCGCTGTAATCGTATCAACCTGCTGTGTAAAGCTAACGTATCATGTATACCACACGATGACCGCTGTAAAAAATAAAAAACACTACCAGGATTGCTGTATTTTGTTAAAAACATCTCACAAAAACATTAATAAAAAGTGATAAGAGTCATATGCACCCCATAATGGTACCAATAAAAACATCAACTCATCCCGCAAAAAAACAAGCTCATACTCCGCTCCGTATACAAAAAAAATTAAAAAACTTATGGCTATTAGCCTATGAAGACATTAAAACGATTTTTTTTTTTATAAATGCATTTCTATTGTGTAAAAGTAATAAAACATAAAAAACTATCTAAAATTGATATCATTGCGATTGTACCGACCCCATGGTAAATTTATCATGTCACTTATGCCGCACGGTGAACACTGTAAAATTGAAGCCAAAAAAACAATGGCGGAACTGTGTTTCCTCCCCCCTCCTCTTTTCATGGTCCAATGCTAAAAAAAACTATGGAACACCTGTGCCCCCAAAATGCACAATACACCCCTAGATGAGATCCATTAGGGGTGTTGAATCCAAAATAGAGCGACTTCTGGAGGGTGTCATCAGTTCTGGTACTTTGGGGGCTTTTCAAATCCGACATGGCACCCACCAAAAGATGCGTTGCAAAAGCCAAATAGCGCTTCCTCCCTTGTACACCCTGCCATGCGCCCAAACAGCAGTTTACACCCACATGTAGGGTATTGCCGAACTTGGAAGAAATTGTGCAACAAAATTTGGGACACTTTTTTTCTAGGATTACTTGTAAAAATTAAACATTTTCAGCTAAATTTGCAGATTGTTGTAAAAAATATTTTTTTTTCATTTTCACAGCCTAACGCTAAAAGAATCTGTGAAACACCCATGGGATCGATATACTCGCTACACCCATGGATATATTCCTTAAGGGGTGTAATTTCCAATATGGGGTTTTAAGGGGTGTAGTTTTCAATATAGGGTGTTTTTATTAAGTTTTAACACCTTAAGGTGTCTGCAGATCTTGAATGGTGCCTAAATAAATCGTATTGAAAATGAGACCCCTAAGTCTGGTAAATCTGCTCCTACTCAGAGGCGTGTGTTTGAGTCATATAGCGCACTAGGGCCACATATGGGATGTCTCTAACAACGGCAGAGTCTAGAGAATAAATGTTGAGTTTCATTTACCTGGCTACATTTACCGTGTTCCAGTGAAAATGAATAAAAATTGAAAATCTGCAAAAAAAAGTGAAATTTGGAAATTTCACCTCCACTTTGCTTTAGTTTCTATGAAATACCTAATAGGTTAACAAACGCTGTTTTAAATGCTGTAAGGGGTGTAGTTTCTTAGATAGAGTCATTTGACTCATTACATGATAGCAGGGATGCCATTACAAAGAAGCCTCTAACGTGATGCACCAAAGCCCTAAGGCAATGTTTACACGGCTTATTGCTGACGTAATTGCGGGGACGGATTTTGCTCCGCAATTACACCGGCAGCTGTGCAGCGGGGATTCGCCAAGCGGGAGGGGAGACGGCATCCATAGTTCTCTATGAGAATTGTGGATTACTGTAATGGCTGGGACTGATTTCAGCCGTATTGGAGCGCAAATACGGTGCGCAGTACGGCTATAATCAGTCCCAGAATAAGCCGTGTGAACGAAGCCTAACAGTGACTTTAACAGTAGACCCAGTTACATGAAAATATGTATCCAACAATCTTTACTGACCTTTGGGATGGACAGACTATAAAAAAAATTAAAAAACACTAATTATTATCATAGATTTGGCTTGGACCCAACTGGACATGTTATATAAAACTCAACAGAAACAAAAGAAGTCTATTTTAAGGTAATGCTATACGATAGAGTGAAAATCATGACTCTATCAAAACTGAATGAATCATAACTGCTAAAAAAGAAAACTGCAGTAATCATGGAAAAAACACAATTTATAGCCCAACAAATAAAACAAATATATAGTGCTAAAACTAAAGACATAATAAAAACCGCAAGCCATGAATCAGTTAACATTTGTAATTCACAACTTTATTCAAATCCAAATTTTTCCCACGTGAGCTAAATAAAGTAACTTAATGGCACTAATCCTATTATTTAATTGTAAGGTGCCAAGTTTTTTTTTTTGTGTTACTACGGAAAGATCATTGACACAGTATCCTTAATGTGACAAAAAGGTGAACATTTTTTTCCTCCTAGTTTCGAAAGCGAATGATTGTCACAGAAAGAATACATTTTTGCATGATCACTTTAATTTTCAATCTTATACTTGGCGCCGACAGCCCAGTTCTAAATAAATAGATGAGAGTGTAGAATACCACAGTATGAAGATTTTTGGCGCATTACATAGAGCTTAACCCCTTCAGGACCCGGGGTTTTTTTTTTGTGACACGTTCGATTTTCCTCCTCGATCTGAAAGCCATAACTTTTTTATTTTTCCACCTACATAGACACATGAGGGCTTTTATTTTGCGGGACAAGATGTACTTTCTAATGGTGTTATTCACTATACTATAGAATAAAAAAAAAAAATTCCAAGTGGGACAAATTGTGAAAAAAACGTATTTTCGCCATGTTTCTGGGTGATTTGCGTTTACGGCGTTCAATCTTCGGTAAATATAATTTGTTATCTGTATTCTACAGGTTGTTACAGGTTGTTACGCATCCGGCAATACCAAACATGTAGGGTTTCCGTTATGTTTTGGTACCGTAAAAAAATTCCAAACATTTTCTATTTTTGACATTTGCGCCGCGGCGCCAGTTTGTGCGACCAATAACTTTTTTGTACTAACACCTACGGACGTCAGTGAGGGGGCATTTTTTGCGGGCTGAAGTGTACTTTTTATCGCTAGTAGTTTGGAATGCATGCAACTTTTTTGATCATTTTTATTCCATTTTTTGAGTGACGTAAAATGACCAAAAAACGCAATTTTGGCGTTTGGAATTTTTTTTCTTCTACGGTGTTCAGCGTACGGGATAAATGATGTTATATTTTTATAGATCAGACTTTTTCGGACGCGGCGATACCAAATATGTGTAACTTTTTTATTATTTTAATGATTTTATTTGTAAAATGGGGAAAGGGGGGTGATTTGAACTTTTAATACTTTTTTTTTTGTACTTTAAAACTTTATTATTATTTTTTTTTACTGTAACATTTAGTCCCCCTATGGTGCTTGACCACTAGGGGGCGCAATTGTTAATACAACCTAATGCATTGCATAGGCAATGCATTAGGGTGTACAAAGATGGCGGTTTCCCCACTTCCTGTCTGCGGACGGAAGTGGGGCAAACCGGCCAGGGTAAGTGACGGGAGCCTTCACAAGGCTCCCCACCACCATGCCCAGTGATCGGATCAGCGCAGCTATGCTGCCGATGACCCTACCGATCGGTGCACGGCACCGATCGCCGTTCATTCAGACGCCACGGCCATCTTTGCCGCGGTATCTGATGGGTAAAACAGCGCCAGCGGGCGGAGCCACCCGCCGGCGCTGTTACTGCCGGGTATTAGCGGCGATTTGCCGCTAACACCCGGCGGCTGTGCAGGGGGGTCGCGGAGCGATCCCTCTGCAAAGCCCCTTAGCGGCCCTGGGACGTACTCATACGCCCAGGGTCGTGAAGGGGTTAATGCGCCAAACTTCTGTTAAATTTCGGCACATTACACTCTATGCCCATACAAAGTTTGGCGCATTAAGCTCTATGCAATGCGGCAAACATTTGTAGAGGCTATAGATAGGCTGGAAATAAAAGAAAAGTCATTAGAATAGCATGTCAGGCGCTTCGGAGTGAATTCTCGAGTCTCATTTTCAGTGTATAATGTGGCTGAGTGTATGAAATTGTTTTTTGTGCGTTCATAAATGGTGTGTAAAGTTGATTGCGCTTCGCCTGTGTGTTAGGCGCATTACAGAACTTATTAACAATCTAAAGATATCAGTTTTTTATGTAACTTTTTCTGTTTTTGTTGCACTCTTAGAAAAAATATGTTTCAGTACCTGCTTTTTTGTTGTTTTTTTTACTGTGACATATTTTACATACAAATTATATGATTCATAGATCATGTGATTCAATCAGATGATTTTTAATGTAAAAAACACAACAAAAACTTCTAGATGTTTATTTTCAATCCAGAACAAAGAAACAATGGACAAAAAATATCACAAATTGCCTAAAAAAGACCGCTTTCGCCTACAGCATGCTGCATTTAAAAACAAACTCCATGTACCCAAAAAACCCACCACAGTAAATCTGCCCCATTGTGTGTGGAATTTTTTACTTATGGCAACTGCGACAGAATTCTGGTGCAATTTACACCAACATACTGCCTTACACTACAACTTTTATGAACGACATGTATGAATCAAGCACCAGTTCTACATCTACATCATTTAATAGTGCACGATCCAACAGTAGGTATGAAAGTGTCTCACAATCTATGTGGCAAAATGTGTCTCAGCCATGCCATTTTGAAACCGGTATGCATTTGTATGTTACTTGCCTAACATTTATGGCGAATTGTGCGACTCTGGCACGACACCCTTTCAAAAGTGGTGTGTCTGCCACAGATTGCGCCAAGTTTTGCCGTACTTATGGTTCATACATCTATAGAACAGGGCTACACAGTTTGGCTCAAAGCACGGCAAAAAAATGGCATAGTCTTGTTCATGCACGTCGCCCTGTGTGTTTTAAACAGTTTTAGACACTTCTGCACTGTGCCTGACAAAATGTACCTCTCTTTAGTAAAAGGGTATGGCTTAGTACACCAAGGGTGACATCTATGAATTCGCCTTGACCATTTCTATAAATGTACGAACAGGCCCACGGCCAAACGTGGCGCAATGTGCGCCTGACGACACATTTTAATGTGCCAAAGTTTGGAGCGAAATTGCCATACAAAGTTTAGCACATAGCACTGTGCGCAAATTTTGAGTGTTATGCACCAAAAATGTTTGGCACATTACACTTTTTTTCATACTGTCAGATTATATACTCCTTTATATCTATTTAGAACTGGCTTGTTAGCGCCAGCTTACAAAAATGGTGCATGCAAAATTATAGATATTGTCCAAAGTGCCAAAATTTAGGCACAATTATTGGCACAAACAAAGCCAACTAATAAATGGTGTCAAGTTAGACAAAAGCATCAAAATGTGCTAAATTTATCATACATTGATAACACATTTTTAGACTGTCTAGTCCAAGTTTTAGACAGTATTAACAAATCTACCCCAATGTATTTTTAGTAGTGCATTTACTACTTTCCTATTTACTTTCAGCTAATATCTGTCCATAGCATTTTTTTTTTTTTAAGTGAAAACCGTAAGGAAAAATTCCACAAAAAATACTGGGCCTCATTTATGAAAACTGCCTAAGGCCGTGTTCACACGGCTTATTCTCGACGGATTTGTGCGCCGTATTGAGCGCACAAATCCGCCGTGAATAAGGGGCGGGATGGGGGCGGGGCCGGAGCGCGGCGGGGGCGCCGCTCCCGGCCCCATAGACAATGCATTGTTTACGGCGCGTCCGCGCCGTAAATAATGTGCATGTCACTTTCTCCCCCCGCGGCGGATTCGCGAGCGGGGAGGAGCGACGGAATCCACTGTTCTCTATGAGAGCTGTGGATTACCGTAATTACTGCCGCGGATTGGCGCCGTACTGCAGCGCAAATCCGGCGCGCAGTACGGCGCCAATCCGCGGCAAAATAAGCCGTGTGAACGAGGCCTAATAGTAAGACAGTCTTTGTTGCCCATGACATCCAATCAGAGCTCAGCTTTCTAAGGCAGGTTGAAAAAAATAAAACCTGGGCTTTGACTGGTTGCAATGGGCAACAAAGACTGTTGTACACTTAGGGGGGCATGTATGAACAGAGTTTTCACACTTTTTCTGGCGTATAATGCGCCTCTCTGTGCCGGCTCCACTGTGTTAGGTGCATTAGTCAAAAGCTTTGCCACTTTGAAATTCACTTAACATGAAGGGGCGTTCTGGGGGTGGGTCTCGCCATATTCGGAAACTAAGACGCATGTATGAATGCCGGTCAGCAATGCGAGTCGCATTACAGCTCCGACAGGCAGACCTATTTCAATGTGGTCTGTCTGAGCCGGAGGAGTCGAAGTAAATGTAGAAACTCTTTTAAGCAGGGCTGTGGAGTCGGCAAGCCAAAGCCCCGACTCCGACTCCTCAATTTCCCAAACTTCCAACTCTTGACTCCCTCATACATGACGCATGTTTAAGTGATAACTTTACTGTAGTAAATTGGTAACATCAGGCTGTTTATCACCTTATGATACAATAATCAAGCTATTTAGGTAGAAAAGACACTAATAAGCAAAAGGGTAACAATGTTTTGATCTTTTGAACACTTGTGGGTAGAGTTGAAGAAAAAGCTGTATTTGTATCAAAGTCCAGTCTGCACCAACATTGGGAATGTGTAGAAGAGACCTGGGATCAGATTTTTGTCAAGATGTGCTTGAATCTGATCCAGAGCCCAGAAGGATTCAGGCAGTGCTAAAAGCCAAAGGTGGATTTCCCAAATACTAACAAAATAATAAAAATTTACATTTTGATTTTTAGTAGCAAAACAGTAACAATGCAGTTACAGGAAAGAATCTGCAGAACTAAGAAGATGATTAATACTTGCAAGTCAAATTTATGTTTAAGATAGGTAAGATGACTGTATATAAAATTACAGTAGCCTCATGTACAAAGCTGTAGTGGATGGTGAGATATGGAGCCTGAAAGTCACAAGTTCAAAACATTGTTACCATTTTGCTTGTTAGTGTAAAATATATTTATTGGATATGATGACTTTAGAACACAAAAAATTATAAATATGTAAAACACTGCAGGAACATTTGTGGATTTGTTCTGAGAAATAGTGTTGCCTCCAGCAGCTCCTTCATAGATGACCTCACATCTAATCTCATTATTTCCAGGTTAGAGAACGGCCTCTCTACACTAACTCGGATTGGTGGCAAAGTGATTGACCACAGGGACAACATCTCTAACAATGTCAGGGTATAAAGGAATTGCCTCAGCCACAGTCAATTTTGATGAATGGTTGATCTCCTACCTCTTTGAAAGCAGGTGAAATTTTTTTCTGAACTCTGTTTTCCATGGGATCAGAATCCTTTCCCCTGGGGCAGCGCTTTGCCTGCTCCATGTCATCAATTACACTCCTCATGTGATAAGGTGGAAGATATGGGAGCAGTAGCACTGGCTGGACCCAATGCCTCTTGCTCTTTGCACTGCATCAAACTAACTGGACCAACTTATTATATATTTTGGGAGTCGGAGTCCATTTTATAACGACTCCTGCAATATAGGCACCGACTCCACGACTCCGACTCCACAGCCCTGCTTTTAAGGGGCCAAAATGTGCAATAGTTCTCCACTTACACCAGTACAATAATAAAAAGGAATTTAGGATAAATATCAAACTGTATAAAATTGTGAACATATAAATTGAATCAAAAAATATATAATGTCCCCAAAATATAGAAATATCTGCTATAAAATATATTTAAAATTCCTAGAAACTTAAATAATTTCACATTACATAACCCACTGATGATGTTGTACTGATTGTTATATTTTAAATTTGTAATACATTTAATTTGAAATTTATTTTTGCTGCTCTCAGCCTTTACTTTACATACAGCAAGAGCCAGCATAACACAGGTATTGCTGGGACTTGTGGTCCTCCAAGCAGGATCAGTACCATAGTTTCTATTCACTGCCATGCTATTTTAATGATTTTTCTCTTATTTCCAGCCTCTCTGTAGCCTTAATACATGTTAGTCGCATTAGTAATGCATTAGTAATGCACCTAAGTTCCGCAAAGCGCGTGGATCTTTTCACTGCATTTATGAGCGCACTTCACCCACCGGAATACATCAGGCGCATTTTACACTGAAAAAAAGATGAAAACGTGAACTTCAAAGCGCCTCCGTTCATACATGCCTCCCCTAGTATGGATAAATGAGGCTGACATTGCTTTACCAAAAACGCTGTGTGTGAAACAACCTTGACACAGAACTAATAATCTAGTAATGACTGTAAATGCTTCCAAGGTCAATATATATTAAAAAATAATAACATGACTGTGGTATTACATGGAACAGAATAGGTCATACATTGTAGATGCTCCTCTGTTTAAAAGTGAATAGGAGGAGGCACATATTTCATGGTTATCTTAGTAACTAACAACTGTACAAAAAAAACATAGTCACTTATTCAGTAGAGCTTGTCACAAGCTCAACATGTGATGAGAGCATTCAAATTCTGCTTCCTATAATAACAGGAGTAAAGCTACAATCAAAATCTGCCCTTATTACCTTAAAAAATGACTCACTTTCTAATGAAGTCATAACTGACTTTGTTTCACCATTGGCTTTCACTATTTTTGACTTTATTTTGTTTTCTGTAGGTTGGACAACACCTTTTATAGAGGTTGCCTGTTTTACACAATTTCTTTAAAATGTTTTATATGTACAAAAAAGCTGCTGCAAAGAGCGGGTCCTGCTCTACAGAACGGCTGACACCCTCAAATACACTGACGCCCAAAGCTTTCTATGGGTGCAATGCAATGCCTTACTCTTCCTTCAATGTAGTAACAGGGAACAAGAATATTTGCCGTGTTATTTCACTGGTGATAACTGCTGATCATAGAAGGGACTTAGCAGGATTATTGAAATTTGCCAGTTTTTCTGCACCGGGTTGTTCTTGGGTGACCAGGATGCCTATGGTGAGAAGTGGCAGTGAGAATACTATGGGTGGTATGAAATCAACCAAGCAGACTGTATGGGCTCATCCATTCTTCCGTATATTGGATCCATATTTGTTTTTTTTTTCATAGAAAAACTTGCCAATACATCTCAATCTTAGGGCGCATCCCCACGGCAGTGGACAAATACCAGCCGGTCTGCCGGCCGGTATTTGTCTGGTTTTACGGCCATCCACACGGCCGCGGGGGGGACGGCTTTTCTCCGCGATGAGCGGAGAACAGCCCTCCCCCTCCCATTGAGTTGTTCATATTCCGTCCGGAAACCGGACGGAAGAATGAACATGTTCATTGTTTTGCCGCCGGACCGCCGGCGGCAAAACCGTCGTGCGGAAAACCCATGCAGTGGGGACATGGCCTTATAATTCATAGTTCTGAATATAAAAAAATGGATACAAAAAATGGAACCAAAATCAGAACAAACTATAAAAAAAATTGGTCCTTATTTTTATACAAAAGTGTGAATAAAGACTTTTAGGGACTTCAGTGTCTCTTATAGGGTTGTATAGAGGAAACGGACCCCTACCACTTATCCAGTGGTTGCTCTTCCTGTTGTCACTGTTGTAATCATTTCACCCAAAAACAGAAAAATAGCAGTATCTCTGAAAGTAAAACAGAGGCAAAGAAGCATAATAATCAGACTCTGGACGTTGATCTGACTTCCAAACTACTGTCCATTTTTATATTTTGTTATCAAATGTTAATTTATGTGATGTAACATAATATACACTACTCCTGCTTGAAGCCTTGCAATGGTGAGGTACTGTTGATCAATTGTAAGGTGTTGTCTTGGTCTCATGATGTCAATATGTGAAAAGCATGATGAGCAGGACTGTCTAAAACCCAATACAAATTGACCCACTAAATTTATTGGGAGACTCAGGGATCAAACACCGGTTGTGAATTTTGCCATTAAGCTCCATGTTAGAGATCAGCAAGTTGTACAAAAAGTACTGAAACACTGAACAGTACTGGAAATGTACATTCTAAAGTTAAGACATGGTCTCATTAAGTTCATTTGAAAAAAAATTCAAGAGATTTTATGCTCATCCTGAAATTTCAACCACAAAGCCAAATATCACTCGTTTCTGGTGAGCGGTGAATACATTATTTATACAATAAATGTCTTTTTATAGTTTTATCCATTTTTAATATTTATAAGACACCTTAAACTGTACCTTATCTGAAGGGCATTAAAGAGATTATCCAGGGTTGGAAAACTTATCTTAAAGGGGTTGTTTGGTTACACTTTTTATGATTTTTTTTAAGAAAAAAGTTATACTCACCTCTCCTCCCACCTTGGATATAGTGCTGCTCTGTCCTCACCCTCCACCGGTCTTCTGTTTTCTTTCAGTCTTCTTTCAAACAAAGCATCACTGCTGCAAAGGTCAAGTGCCATTGACTGGTCATAAGCGATCCGAACGATATTAACCAACAGAACGTCAATAATTGGCTGCAGCGTTGATGACCTGTTTGAAAGAAGATTGAGCGAAAACAGAAAGTCAGAGAGTGAGGATTGTGCAGCACTGGATCCGAGGTGAGACGAGAGGTGGGTACAACTATTTTTTTTTTTTTTGAAAGGCAGCACTATGCTACAAAAAATTATTAAAAATGTAACTGGACAACCTCTGTAAATGTGGCCAGGGAGGAAAAAACAATAATAGAAAGTCATACTTACCTCCTGGTCCCCCGCTGCTGCCCCAGAGCTCCCCAGGACCCGCTCTTCTTCATGTCCAGCTTCTCATCTCTCACACAGGAGATTCACGCTTCTTCCAGCAACAATGGAGAGTGAGCCTCTCCTGTGTGTCAGGATAAGAACCTGAAAGTGAGTTGGAGTGGGTCCTGGGGAACTCTGCAGATGCATCAGAAGGGGACTGGTAGGTAAGTATAACTTTTTTCCCCGGCTTGGCCCTATTATAATTTTTTCTTTGCTAGACTACCCTTTTAATGCCCTTCAGCTGAAATACAGTTTTAGGTAGCTTAATCAATATAAGACACACATCTGATACATTACTCCTTCCTCCTCTGTTGAGGATATAGGGCTTCTTATATGCTGCCAGTATATAAATGTATAAAGTAGGGAAGGAAATCAGTAATAGAGCGGCAGTCTACAGCTTTAAAGCCTTAGCATCTAGCCATGCCCTCTTCTCTCTTCACCAACAGTTGGCAATGGAATAGGCAGCCTTGGGGAATTTGGTGTTGGTTAAAAGTCCTGAATACCAATACTTTTGCCCACCCAGTTAATTACAGGTTAGTGCACAAAGAGGTTGGAACTTATTATTAGGCTATTGTTGCACAATACACTATCACTCCATACAGATGCTAGATATAAAACATGTGTCTATTCAGCATTTATCAAGGGAAGCATCAATCTACTAAGAAGCTAGAACAATAAAGTATACCCCCCCTCCACACTCACGAACATCTATTACAAAGAATGAATGTTTAGCTCCTGATTTATAGACATGAGCCTTATATGGAATTTTTATAAATTTGCAGGATCATGTGGATAAGGAATCTTTGAGGATGACTCTTTAGACTCTTTTTAACAATGTTCATACAATACTCACTGCTCTGGTGTTTTTACACTACACATCTTGAACAGTCTTAGGCCTTGTTTAGAATGCTCTAGCATTCTCCACTTATCCTGCATGCCCGGAAAAGCATAAATACAGGTACGAACGGGATAGGGACTGTAGGTTTGTTCTTAAGTTGAAATTGTGTGTAAGTCGGAACAGGTATATTTATTAGCTTTAAATCCAGCACAAAAGTTTTTTTTTTCGTTTTGGATAGTGCAGGGAAGGGTTTTTACATTTGTTTTGCTGTCTGTACTCTTGTTAAGAAGATTCACCTCATTTTCACCTCATGTACTGCTGTGGTATGCTGGAACTTGTAGTTCCACAGCTACTATCTGCTGTGGAACATGAAACTACAAGTGCCAGCACGCCCCATAAGTCTCCGTTTGTAACTAGGAGACAGATGTAAGTCGAAACGGAGTAAGTTGAGGACTGCCTGTATATCCATAGGGTTCTATCAGCCCGATGAAGGTCAAAACAGTGTCTATTAGGCCTCCATCAGGCCACTATACTAATACACACCAGAAAATATAAAGTATGGAATAATGTAGTAGACTATACTATTACATAGAACTGTATACAGTATAAATGTATACTGCATGGAATCCTTTATGCCCTATTGGTGACATATCCACTTTTATGCCTATACAGTGGATTGCTGCAGCCCTACATCAGATGTATACAGCTTGTGATTTTCCTAGTGTACATACTAAGCAGAGAGCACTAACCTTGCTGTTGAACCAACTTCTAAGACAGTATTCCTCTTTACATGAGAGCCCACCCAACCGTCTCATGATACATTCAGCCTCATCCGCGTTGATGACAATCCACGTCAAGCCTCTCAAGCTGTCCACCTCTACAGCTAAGGCTCTACAGAGCTCACCCAAAAGTGGTCCACACAACTGGTTACCTTGCCATTCTCCACTCTAACACTACACAGGCCCGCTAGGCAACCACTTAAGATAGGGTTCTTCAATTACAACATGATTGACCCACACCACAGCTTATCCTCAGGTCTTATGTCCCCCTCAGGGCCTTGTTGACCTCTGCTGTCCACCAGCAGTCAGGCACTCGAGTCTCATTTGTCTCCTTGAATGCAGACAGGTACCGGCCTAAGTGTGGTCCAATAGCAGGTGACTTAGACAACACATACCAGTAAAGGACACATTTCTTATTGCTGCCAAGAATACTCGATCTACTCTGACAGCTCCTCCTTCCAGCACAACAATTTAGCCTCCATGTGTCTTTCTTCCAGCCACAGACGTTCTGTGGCCAGGGCATCTTTAGTGACAGCTGAGTAACAAATTGTCTTGACTGCCAGCCAACTTGTTAGAGACTAAGTACTATGGCCTGCGAGCTCCACACAGATCCTAAAACATAGTTATTTACTTAGAGTAAGGGTATGTTTACATGGTGTATTTGCGAGGCGTACTTCAATACGTAATTGTGCTGCAAAACACCCAAAGTATGGCCCGTAAATACAGTAAAATCATAGCACTCATTGAGTGCTATGATTTTGCTGCATATTCCCTGGCTGAGCACCCGGAGAAAGAAATGACATGTTGGGGGCCGGGCCGGAGCGCTTTAGAAGTACGCGCTGGCCATCGCGTACTTCTAAAACAGCAGGTGTATAGCGGCACACACAGTACGTGCTGCTATACGCAGGATATATGCCGTGTGAACATACCCTTATACAACTTACATATAACAAGTAGAAACAGGATAATGAGCAGTTTCTCAGATAACTGTGTCCAAAGAAATCTAGTCTCTTCTACCTGCAAGGGGAAAAGAAAAAAGTAACAATGTTAAAACCCTTTAGGCAAAAGCTTTCTTTAAAATTCTGGCTAAGCAGAATTTGGATTGTGTTTTTTGACTACTAATCTAAATGTAGGGGCCTTAAGGGAATTTTCCCATCTGGCTGTTTTTACAGAACCTGTTCTTCACAGTCTTTTCAAGCTCACACTCCCTATGCCGGCTGTGAGCGGTTCTACACCACTGATTCCTATGTTCACACGGCTTATTTTGGGACGGATTTCAGTCCGTAATTCGCGCCGTACTGCGCGAATTACGGCTGAAATCCGTCCCAGCCATTACGGGAATCCACAGTTCTCATAGAGAACTGTGGATTCCATCTCCTCTCCCCGCTCGCGAAATACAGCTAGCAGGGAGAAAGTGACATGTCAATTATCACGGCGGGATATGCGCCGGGGATAATGAATGTCTATGGGGCCGGCGGACTGCCGATATCATCCCGCCCCCGCTGCACAGCACACAGCGTAATTGCGGGCGAAATCCGTCTCGCAATTACGGCATGAATAATCTGTGTGAACATAGCCTTAGAAGGACATTGGTGATAGAGGGGTTGAAACTGTCCAAGCAGGAGGTCTGGCTATATGTGTGAGCTAGCAGAGCAGTATTTGTCATGAAAGGAAGCTTCTAGTGAGAGAGAAAAACATGCACATTGTGAAGATGAACTGTTATCTATGTATTTAAGATAACAGTGTCATTAGGGCACAAGGCTGTGATCATTCTACTTATTAGTAGTAAATCTGCTTGTGTAAAAAGGACCCTTACTTCAAGCAAAAATAACAAAGTTTTCAGGTAAAAAGCTAATTGTAATTAAAGGGGTGTCCCGGAACTTATCAATGCTTGTTCGGGGGTATGAGTAACAATAGAAGATTAGACTCATACCTACCTCCTAGACGGCCCCGTTCACTGCCGGCTGCCAGTTCGTTTAACCAAGAAGCAAGGAGTGAACGTCCATCATTCACATGACAGCTTCAGCCAACCACAGGCCAAAAATCACACGCATGTGACCTCTTGAGCCTGTAATTGGCTGGAGCTGTCACATGAATGCTGATCTTCACTGTAGGGATGAACGGACCGACAGCCGGAGTGAACGGTAGCGTCCGGGAGGTAAGTATGAGTCTTCTCTTCTAGTTTTACACATACCCCGATGATAGAATGAGCATGACTCAGTTCCAGAACACCCTTTTAATCTTGCAGCTATCTTATTATAAAAGCGAGGAATTTCTATAACCTAATAAAACGTCTTGCTTCCAAAGCACGCGATTTCAATAGCAGGCATATAGAGGCGCGCACATTGTATATATAAATATACATTATATATATATGACCCAGTCAAAACCCACCATACATGTACAGCACAGTGATGCATAGGCTAACACATATAGCTGACACTGTAATCCTACCAGCAGAGTCAAGTTAACAGCATTTATGCCACAAAGTGGATACTTTACGAACCAGACCCCAAACATGCTATTTTTTCATTTTCCCCCCAAAAAATATTAAGGTTTTTCTTCGCATTGAATATACGACAAAGTTATGTCAATAAAAATCTAACCTAGTCCCAAAAAGAAACAAGCCTTATATATATATATATATATATATATATTTTATATATATATATATATATATAATATTATATATATATATATATTTTATATATATATATCTCACAGTAAGGCTATATCTACACAGCACTGGATTTTGGTCAGTTTTTCAGTGGATTCAAAATACTGAATCCGACCGTGCCAAGCACTGTATAGCACTCAATAGAAAAACAGTTCTGTAGTCTACACAGCACAGATTTTTTACTGAGAGTTTCCAAAACCGTCCGGCAGAATATAGAACATGTTGTATATTCCACCAGCCCAACGTTGGATTCCCGTGCAGTTATAACACAAGCTTTCACACTGCCAGGCCACAACCTGTGTGATGACATCACTCCCTGCTACCAGATAGAACAAACAGCAGGGGATAAGGAGGTCACTTGGGAAACCAGAGAGAGCACAAAAGGTGATAAAATCACTTGTAGCTTCTTAACAAAAAAAGATGAACCACGCAATATATTTGGAAAACGTCTTCATTTAGTATTCCCTACATTTTGAAAGCTATTCTTTGTAGTGAGACAACCCCTTTAATCCAAATCAGGTAATGCTTTTTTTTTATCAAGCTTAGGACTCTGTTACACAAAACAATTCTTAAAACCACCGGATAAGGATCAGTACTTTTATAAGTCTTAGCCAAGGGTCTGATGTTGTTTTCCAGAAAATGTCATGTTGCTTATGGGTGGAAACCTTCCTGTCAGATGAGGAGTATCATTGTTTCCTATGGATGACAATCATTTTACACGTAAAAGTCGCCATGAGCAGCGATTACAGATTGTGCCACCATTATGCCTCCCACAGCGATAATTACTACAGAAGCAGAATTGATGAAGATCAATGATAGACAATAGTTTTATAAGTGATCTTCATTCACACTGGCCAATTATTGTGACAATTGCTCAGACACTAATGGGGCATAATGATAATTGGCCAGGGTAAACATGCCTTTACTATTGATCTTCTCAACTTCTCTATTCTAAATTCATTCTTTCTTAGAAATAGTTCACAAATGAGTTAGGACAGGAAGAAACATATACAGAAGTGAGAAACAAAATGTCTATATAAGGCAACATTGATGTGAACAAAACTGAATGCTCAGTAGGTGCATAGACTGCAAACAATGTTCTGCTAGATATCCATCTGGCTACATCAAGGCTTGCTCACATTCAGGATGCTTTTGTAAGGGTACTGGGAGGATTGGCCATGCTATGTTAGGGTATGTTCACACAGCGTGTTGGATCTGCTTTTGGATCCGAAAAACGCATCCAAAAGTGCTGCGTAAATCGCATCCAAAACGCATCCCACACATAGCTGCATGTTTTAATGCGTTTTGGCCGCAGCAGAATCGCACCCTATAGTTTTAAATAGGGTGACTCCTGCGTCTTTCAGATCAAGAATTGACATAACAATTCTTGGAACGGATCCGAAAGACGCATGTAAACACGAATCAGCGATCACTTGTCTGAACTCCAATGCATGTTTTACATTGAAAGCAATATAAATCACACTGCACATTGTTAGACGCGTGTTTGGGTCCGTTTAGGGTCGGAAACACTGATCCAAACACGCATCTAAAAAAGGATCCAAAATCGGATCCAACACGAAGCATGAAAATACCTTTAAAGGAAAAATATCATATTTGCAAGTTGGAAAGAAGGGATTGTGGGGATTTGTAATCAAGTCCCAGACTTCAATATATCCTGTGAATACGGTTAGTAGTGCAGAGGTGGATATCTGCTTGACATCAGATATTACAATGCAGGGGTGTATCAGGCCATGCAGCCATAAGAGGAAAGGGGGGCAAAAGTCTTTTTGCCACATAAGATGACAACAGGATTGTCAAACACACATGGTAGCTGGGGGCCTCATTTACTTTTTATGTTGGGGCCAAGAGCTTTAAGTTATGCCATTATTAAAAAGCATACAACACATAGGGGCCAAGAGTGATCACTGCAACCTTCTGCTTGAAATGATATGTTAAAAAAAGGTTGTTCATGTAATGCAATAAATTAGATTATGCTCCAGGGACCCCATTAAAGTAAAAAAGACTTAGGGTACGTTCACACGGGGTAATTTTTAGTGCTAATTTCGCCACCTGTTTGCGCTCTAATACGAGCGAGATGCGCACGGAAATTACAGTAATCCACAGTTCTCATAGAGAACTATGGGTTATGCCTCCTCTCCCTGCTCGTACAATACGATCGTATTGTACGCGCGGGGAGAAAAGTGACATGACAATTATTGGGGCGAATATGCGCCGCGAGTAATGCATGTCTATGGGGCTGGCAGACTGCCGCCCCCCCCCCCCCACACCGCGGGAGTATGCGCGTATTAGCGCGAGCTCCCGAAACACACGATGTACTGCGGCGCGTACTGTACACGCCGGAGTACATCGTGTGAACATACCCTTATACTTCCCTATCTCCGATCCAGTGCTGGCTCTCCCCGGTCTTCTATTCACATTCTGAATGGACACGTCACCACTGATTGGCTGACATGCTTACTTACTTTACCATTTGAAGCAGTTTACTTCCAAACAGTGGGAAGTAGGTATTTTAATGGTACCTTGATACATTTTTGTTCATCATGGGCAACCCTTTAAAAAGGGTTATGGCAGATAGGGGTCTGGGCCACTCACCCTAAATTGAGGTATTTAGGACTGTCCATAAACAGAGAGTATTGTGATCACGTTGGGTGACATGTAGATACGGGGCTGTGACATTTTTTGCCGTGCTTTGAGCCAAATAAACTGCCGTAGCCTGTTCTATAGATGTATGAACAGGACTTGGCGCAATCTGCATCAGACATGATACTTTTGAACATGCCAATGATGCAGGAGCATGTCATGCCAGAATTATACAATGCACCAAAAATGCACCACAGTTTGGTGCAAAACTGTTGTAGAACTCCATACCAGTTTCAGAGAGGCATGGCTGAGACTACTTCTGATGAAGAATGGCGCACATTTATAAAATGCTGAGACACTTTCATACATACTGTCAGATCATACACCATTAAAAACAGAGGCAGCACTGGGGAGTCGGCACTGGTTCATACATGTCACCCTTTTTTTCCTGCAACAGATACAAGCTCATACACATTAGGATTTTGGGCCAGTCTGCAGTAATTATCCATAAAAACTCAGATGAACAGGTTATTTGTTCTAGTTGTCCTTTACTTTTTTCTCTTTCTAATTTTTTTACCCATTTTAGTTAGTAAATATTGTAAGACTCACACTCGTCCAGCCGCCATCTTGGACAGTCTTAGGGGGTCTTTAGCTCTCGGGAACACCGTCTTTGGTCAAACGGATGGCACTCTGACACAGCTTCAGTTTTAATCTGGCTTCAGCCAGGTTTATTTCTCCAGGTACAGTATTAAATGTACAGCAGTACACAGGATAAACAAAAACCTCAGGCCGTCAGGCCGCTAACTAAACTTATACAGGTTTAGCCCTCAACTACCAGGGCTTTGTGCCTACTGCACAGCACCACAACCACATTAGCTTGCCAGTTGCTACTGGTTCCGGCTTCTCCTAAGCCTCTTGGGGGCCAGAGCCTCTGTCTCCATCTCTTTGCTACTCCACACTGCCATGCAGCAACCACGCCCCCCAGACACCTGGAGTGGGAGACCTTTAATCGGTCTCCAGAGACCTACCCAATACCTGGGCTGGACCATAGGGACCTGGAACGTGGGAGCAACCACCTACCCATCTGCAGTTGTTCTGGGAAGGCCAGCCCTTAATGGCTGGACATTAGCCATGCTAGGTACAAGGGTCAGCAACCTAATGCTGCTGACCGACAATACCTGGCTTCCCCCACCGAGACCAGGCTGTCGGTGGCACCTAGTGGCAGAACCATGGTCGCACTGCCACAATATATGTAGAATATAATAAGTGCTTAGTCTAGCTTCATAGGGAGTCACCCAAAAGACCATGACCTAGATAGTAAAGTAAACCACAAACTATAAAGTACACAGCCCTCTGATAATGCAACAGTTGGGGACACGCAGTGAGACTACCAGACATTTATGACATACTGGATAGTTATTCTATAGAAGACTGTTTTTAGAATACTCCAACGGCATTCAGCTATCTTTGTCAATCTATAGACATTGAACATAGCAGCAGTCTGCATGTTCGACCAGTACTCCATTCTTACTGCACAGGCACAAATGAAAAAGAACGGGAACTAGGGCCCCCCAATTTAGTAATCGATAGGCTTCCCAGCGTACAGGCATTTATCACTTATCCTATGGATAGGTGATAAATGTGTATTGTGTGAAACTCCTTTAAGACTAAGGGGGACATGTTTGATTGGGTTTTTCACCGTTTTCTGGCGTAAAATGCGCCAAAGTGAGAAGTCTATAATGTCTATTGCGCCTCATGAATGTGTTATACGCATTGTTCGTAAGACTCAACACTTTCTAATGTGCCTAACATGAGGGGGCGTTCTGGGGCCGTGTTGCACCACACACGTAATATTAGACACATCTATGAATGTGGTTCAGCAAAACTAGGCGCATTACTGCTCAGACAGGCAGACCTATCTCAATGTGGTCTGCCTGAGCCTGAGGAGTCGAAGTGGAGCTAGATTTGCCATTAGGGCAAAAAATGTCCCTTATTTCTCAACTTACACCAGTACAATAATAAAAGGTAATTTCTGATAATTATCAAACTGTATAAAATGAAATTATTTAAATTTAATTGAAAAAGTTATCATATAAAATGAATGTAAAAATATACAATATCCCAAAAATATAAAAATATCTCCTATAAAATGCATTTAAAGAATCTAAAACTAGTTTTACATTAAATAACCCACTGATGATGTTGTGTAGATTTTACAATTTTGCATCTGCCATCTGCCTCCTTTCCTACAACCCAGTGTTGCCCCCTGAAAATGCTATCCCACATCAGCGCCTCTCTCCTCCCCTCACCTATGTATACATCCCACACACTGTTTTCCCTTTTTAACTACCCCAAACCACCAGCCTCCATAGTGTTGCACAAATACCGCTCATACACAACACTAAACTATCTGTCACTTTTCTTTCTCCTGCTTCTTGCTGCAGGGGACATCTCTCCGAACCCCGGCCCTCCTTCCTCTGCAGCTCATCCCACCTCTTCCTCCTTCTATAGAAACCCTGCTAACCTGCTTGCTATTCGTTGTACGTCTTTTCCTGCCACTTTTACATGTGCTCTGTGGAATGCCCGATCTGTTGCTAACAAACTCACTGCTGTTCATGACCTGTTCCTCTCTAACTCCCTTAATCTCCTAGCTCTCACTGAAACATGGCTCCAGCCATCCGACACCGCATCTCTTGCTGCCCTCACCTATGGCGGCCTACACTTCACTCACACCCCCAGACCTGAGAACAGGCCGGGTGGAGGAGTTGGCATACTCCTTTCTCCACACTGCACTTACCAGGTCATTCCTCCTGCACCCTCCCTCACTTTCCCCTCCTCACCCTCAGACTCTTTTGGCGATTTTCCCTCAAAATCGCGGTTGTGTACAGACCTCCTGGCTCACCCCGCCAGTTTCTGGATCATTTTGCGGCCTGGCTCCCTCACTTCCTCTCCACTGAAATACCCACACTCATCATGGGTGATTTCAACATCCCCATTGACAACCCTATGTCTCCTTCTGCCTCTCAGTTTCTTTCACTAACATCATCCTTTGGCCTCTTGCAATTTACAGATTCTCCCACCCACAAGGATGGACACGCTCTTGATTTGGTTTTCTGCAGTCACTCATCAATTAATAACCTCACTAATTCTCCGTATGCGCTCTCTGATCACAACCTTATCTCCTTCACTATCACCATTTCTCAGCCTTCTCTGGACACACCTGGCCATCACCCATCCAGAAACATTCGCTCCATGAACACTCAGGAACTCATAGACACCATACAGTCCTCACTGTCTCCAATCTCCTCGGACTACTGTCCTGACCTGGCTGTCAAGCAATACAATGAAACTCTCTCAACCACCCTGGACATGTTGGCACCACTCAGACACCGCACCACCAGAGTCAGACACCCGCAGCCATGGCACACGCCTCAGACTCGCTTTCTGCAGCGCTGTTCCAGGTGTGCGGAGCGTCTGTGGAGAAAGTCAAAGCTACCTCCTGACTTTCTCCACTATAAATTCATGCTCAGGACTTACCACTCTGCCCTTCACTGCTCCAAACAAAAATACTTCACCTCCCTCGTCTCCCCATTACACAACAACCCAAACGCCCATTTGACACTTTCCACTCCCTCCTCAGGCCTAAAGCTCAGACCCCGGTCACTGACCTCTGTGCTGAAGACCTGGCCACTCACTTCAAAGACAAAATAGACAGTATCCGGCAAAACATTGCATCTCAATACCCAAGTAACACCCATCCCGTCACCTCCGGCACGTCCTCTAGTCTGCTCTCAGCCCTTGACCCAACGACAGAAGAAGAAGTGTCCAGGTCTTCTCCTGTCAGCGCGCCCCACCACCTGCTCTAGTAACCCCATTCCCTCCCACCTTGTCCAGTCCATTTCTCCAGCTATCATCTCTCACTTTACTGCAATCTTCAACCTCTCTCTTTCTACTGGGATCTTTCCATCTTCCTTTAAACATGCCATCATAACTCCTTTACTTAAAAAGCCCTCTCTGGACCCATTGTGCGCTGCCCACTACCGACCAATCTCTAACCTGCCCTTCATCTCTAAACTCCTGGAACGCTTGGTCTACTCTCGCCTAATCCGCTATCTCTCTGATAATAATTTTCTCGATCCTCTACAATCCGGTTTCCGCACCCTACACTCCACAGAAACTGCTTTAGTTAAAGTCTCTAATGATCTCCACACTGCTAAATCACAGGGCAAATACTCGTTGTTGCTTCTTCTGGATCTCTCTGCAGCGTTTGACACTGTGGATCACCACCTTCTCCTCAGCATGCTCAGCACCATTGGCCTCCAGGACACTGCTCTCTCTTGGTTCTCATCCTACCTCTCTGACCGCTCCTTCAGTGTCTAATTTTCCGGTTCTACCTCCTCTTCCTCTTGCTGTCGGGGTTCCTCAGGGATCGGTTCTTGGTCCTCTCCTTTTTTCACTCTACACATCCCCCATTGGACAAACCATCAGTAGATTTGGCTTCCAGTACCATCTCTATGCTGATGAAACCCAATTATACACCTCCTCCCGTGACATCACTCCTGCCCTGCTACAAAACACCAGTGACCGTCTGTCCGCTGTCTCTGACATCATGTCCTCTCTTCATCTGAAACTAAACCTCACTAAAACCGAACTTCTTGTCTTTCCACCATCTTCTAACCAACCCCACCCTGCTATTTCTGTCTCAGTGTGTGGCACCACCATAACTCCTAGGCAGCAAGCCCGATGTCTTGGGGTTATACTAGATTCTAATCTGTCGTTCTCCCCTTATATCCAATCCCTTGCCCGATCCTGTCATCTGCACCTCAAGAACATCTCCAAACTCCGTACTTTTCTCACTGTAGAAACAGCTCAAACCCTCATTGTTGCTCCCATTGATTCTCGTCTTGACTACTGTAACTCCTTGCTTATCGGTCTCCTTCTCTGTAAACTCTCCCCTCTCCAATCTGTCCTGAACGCAGCAGCCAGGCTTGTCTTTCTTTCCAGCCGCTATACTCTACCCTGTGTCAGTCACTGCACTGGTTGCCCATTCAGTACAGAATACAACATAAACTTATCACTCTCACCTATAAAGCTCTCCACAGTGCTGCACCCCCATACATCTCCCCCTCATCTCTGTCTACCACCCTACCCGGGCTCTCCGCTCTGCTGATGATATCAGATTACATGTCTCAGTCATCCGAACCTCCCATGCCCGTCTCCAAGATTTCACACGTGCGGCGCCAATTCTCTGGAACATGCTACCACGGACAATCAGGCACAATCACAACCCTCACAGTTTTAAGAGGGCCCTAAGAACACATCTTCTCAGGCTGGCATATCAAGATCCCTAACTGCTAACCCCCACCTGCTATGACACCTATCTGTCACTCCCAACAATGGGGCACTCACAGGCACTTATCTGTACATAGATGTACTGTCAGGGTGGCAGGGTCACCCAACTTTTATGTAAAGCACCCCCTATTTATGTAAATGGCTGGACCATTGTAAACTGAACACTTCTTAACCCTTTGTCTCACCCATACACCCTAATAGATTGAAAGCTCTCGCGAGCAGGGTCCTCACACCTTGTGTCTCATTTGTAAGTTCTTTTAATGTGTAATGTCTGTATATATATACCCTCTAAATTGTAAAGTGCTGCGGAATATGTTGGCGCTATATAAATAAAAATTATTATTATTATTATTTGCATCCACACGGCAAATGACAAAATACTCTTCGGAATCTGACGAGCATTTGACCAGTATTTTACATCCGGTTGTCGTTATTTGGCGCGGTTTTCGTCAGACCACATCAAAGAGCTTTCTGGTCGTTTTTCATAATATCCCATTGACTTACTATTAATTCATTTTCCATGTGAAATACAGCGGATGAACATGTTTTTTTTTTTTTAAAAAAAAACAACGGTTTTGATTACGACCTCAGTTTTTAATTTTTACTGCATTAAATTTGAAATTTAATTTTGATGCTCTCACCCTTTATTCTTGATACAGCAAGAGCCAGCACAGCACAGGTATTGCTGGGACCTGTGGTCCACCAAGCAAGATCAGTGCCATAGTTTCTAGTCACTGACATGCTATTCTAATGACTTTTCTTTTATTTCCAGCCTGTCTATAGCCTTTATACATGTAAGCGCATTACTAATGCACCTAATTTTCGTAATGCGCCAAACACATAGACGAGGTGCAATGAACTTTAGACGCCATTTATAATCACAAAAACCACTTTCATACATTCAGGCGCATTATACACTGAAAATGAGTCTCGACAATTCACTCCGAAGCGCCTTCCTTCATACAAAAATAGTGGAGCATGCAGTTAAAATGAGGAAAGTCAACAGACCCCATTGTAGTCAGTGAGGTCTACCGAGCGCCATCGGTGTCCGACATGTAACAAATCCGCTGGAACCTCCGACACGGTTGTGATGCTACTTAATATGGGTCTGGGAATGGCACTTGTGATTACTGTGACTACTATTTGGCATTAGATAGAAAAAAAATGTATGCAACTTACAGAAATGTCAATATGTTTGTGGTTTCTACAGTTATGACACTGTCTTCTAGAGGAAAGAACAGGAGTCACTATACACACATTGGGTGCAATGCTGAACAGTATCTCTTTTGCCTTTGACCTGGAGTCCGGCAGCCAGAGGGTTACAGCCGAGGCATGTGTATTTACTATCCCTGCTTCCTTTGCCTGCTTTACTGTAAACAAACCGAGGAGTCAAGTTACCACTGTGACCAGAAGAGCCTTCCACCTATGGCTGAAGAAAATAACAAGCACAGAACAGAAGTATAGATTGTGCTATGAATCTGTATTTTTAAAGGGGTTGTCTCACTACAAAGATTGCATTATATGTTAAAGATCTTGCAAAAACAAGTCACTTTGCAATATATGTCCATTAACAATGTCCTACCTATTTCTAGATATCCCCTCTTGTATGGGCTGCATCAGCTCCTCAGGTCGCTATAGCTACAGACCTGTTTGATCTATCCCGATAGGCTGCCAGCGCTGGTTGCTATAGCTACAGACCTGTTTGATCTATCCCGATAGGCTGCCAGCACTGGTTGCTATAGCTACAGACCTGTTTGATCTCTCCTGATAGGCTGCCAGCGCTGGTTACTATAGCTACAGACCTGTTTGATCTCTGCTGATAGGCTGCCAGCACTGGTTGCTATAGCGACAGACCTGGCTTCTACTGCAGCCTAGTAGAAGACACTAAACACGCCCCTGAATTCAAAGTGAAACCAAGAAAACAGGGCTGAGGTGAGATGAATTAATGTAGTGAGATAACCCCTTTATAGGGGTTTTGCCAAGAAGTGAGTTGTTTTCCTCTTATCTGACTCAGGAGCTAATATAAACAAATCATTTACACTGCAGAGGGGAGAGGGAGGGGGTTGAGCAGGGAGGAGCACAGAGGGAGAAGTAAGGGAGCTTCTGCAATGTTCACTCAAATAATAACAGTAAAACCAGTAGATTGTCTATACAGCCTAAAGCCTCATACACTGCACTTTCTCCACAGTAAAAACAAAAAGATGAACCAGCTCACCATTTCTTGTTGTGGCCTCCGCACGTATCCCGGTCAGAGCAGTCCGTAGGAATTCACCAAGGTATAGAATTGATGATACAGCGGTGCCAATGAATAGAAAGTATCGCCTTTATTGTAGATCCATAAAATACAAAGCAACCCGTGATGACATAACAGACACTGGAAACCCTGAAACGCCGACGCGTTTCAGGTGGCTGAACCACCCTTGCCATGACTAAGGGTGGTTCAGCCACCTGAAACGCGTCGGCGTTCCAGGGTTTCCAGTGTCTGTTATGTCATCACGGGTTGCTTTGTATTTTATGGATCTACAATAAAGGCGATACTTTCTATTCATTGGCACCGCTGTATCATCAATTCTATGCCTTGGTACTTTCTCCACAGTCCCTTGGAAGCTCATTCATGTTCTCTGTCATCAGATAAGAAGTGCAAGCGCAACCAGATCAGCTCCTCAGCTCCTGTCAGCTGCTGGTCGTGTCTAATGCAAACTTTTAAGTAACTAAGGGCTTGTAAAGAAAGCTGTAGCTCTCACAGGCTTCACTTTTTGTAATCACATGTATTTAGAAAAGTGATTAATAAATACCCATTTTGGAGGATCCCACATCAACATTACATTGTGGCAAAACCCCTTTAAGGCTTGTCCCCACGGCACAGGTTTTTAGTCTAAAACCATCTGTAAACCGACTGTCAACCTTTTACATTGATTTAAATTGAAAATCTGGTCAGTAGTCCATACTGCACGGACTTTCTACCGTGCGGATTTTGACACCACCGACGTTCCTAAAAACTTAGAACATGTTCATTCTTCCGCCCGGTTTTTGGGCAGAACATGAACATGTGGGTGTGAAGGGGGACGGCTTGAATCCGCAAACCGCAGACAAAAGCCATCCACCTATGTGCCAAAAAAAGACAAAATACTGGTCGGAAAATCCGTGCCGTGTTAACACACCCTTAGGGGCTGTTCACACGGCTTATTTGCCGACGGATTGGCGCCGTATTCCGCGCCAGATTTGCGCTTCAATACGGCGCCAATCCGTCGGAGTCATTACGGTAATCCACTGTTCTCTATGAGAGCAGTGGATTACCGTCTCTCCTCCCCGCTCGGCAAATCCGCCGCGGTGGGAGAAAGTGACATGCACCTTATTTACGGCGCGGATGCGCCGTAAACAATGCATTGTCTATGGGGCCGGGAGCGGCGCCCCCGCCGCACTCCGGCCCCGCCCCCGTCCCGCTCCTTATTCACGGCGGATCTGTGCGCTCAATACGGCGCACAAATCCGTCGGGAATAAGCCGTGTGAACACGGCCTTATTGTATTGTAGCTACAGACTGTTGGCCACTTCACAGTAAAGGCTCACCATGTATTTATATGGTCATGTGATATTGCAATGTTAGAAATTCATAGAATTCAACAGTTACTATATGTATGTTAGGAGTTATACGGAGAAGGAAGGAGATTATTGCATCTGGCACGGTGAGCTACTAACATTATAAAGGAAAGTAATCTTATTTAGAAGTGGATGTTTCTGTAAGCATTATAAAAACCACAGTGAGATAATGTCCATCTTGCTGGTGTCCCCATTGTACCTCTAATCCCATTACATATCCCAGAAAATTGCTAGTGCCCAGCACCAATCATCCATACTAAAGCAGACAATGCCGAAGTACTAGTGACACATCGGCAGTAAACAACACATTTGATAGAAATTGTCCATGTTGACCTTGAGGGTGCCACCATATGGGGAGAATACTACTGTGGCATGGTGTTCATTTAAATATCGCACAAAAACTGTTGCTTGCTTCCTTCTTAAAACTGGAGCCAGAGGTACAGTACAATACCCATCGGAGTCTATTGGACCATATTAAAGCACCATACAACTGCCAAACACTGCTTGGGTGAAGGAGGTTTTGACAAGGCTGCCATAAGTAATTTTAGGGCCCCATACAACTAAACAATCATATCAAAAGACCCCTTTTTATAAAAAAAAAAAATTTATCATTGGATCAAGGCTCCTGATAGGAGTACTGCCAGTACTGTCCTAATAGCATCCCTGGGTTTTAAAGGGGTCGTTCAGAATAAAAAAAAAAAAAAACATGACTTTCTTTAAAAATGGGCACCATTGCTGTCACAGGATGTGTCTGGTATTGCAGCTCAGCCCCATTGACTTCAATGGAGGAGAGCTGCGATACCAGCTACATCCTGTGAGAGAGGGCGTGCTGTTTTTAGCAATGTTTTTCTAATCCTGGACAACCCCTGTAACCAATATTCTAAAGGGCTCATGGGAAATGAGCTTGGACTCTTGCAGCACCACCTATTGGATGCAGCTTTCACATCTGAGTCACTGAGCCTTGCAATGTAAATGGGATATAGTTGTATGGTTGGGATGGCAGTTTCGTCCACTTTTTATATATACTACCCTATATTTATGTAACATGGCTGGTCCATTGTAAACCAAGCACTTGTCACCCTTTCTTTCACCCATACACCCTAATAGATTGTAAGCTCTTGCGAGCAGGGCCCTCACACCTCGTGTCTCATTTGTCAGTAGCTTTTTTATAATGTAATGTCTGGTACTTATACCCTCTATATTGTAAAGTGCTGCGGAATATGTTGGCGCTATATAAATAAAGATTATTATTATTATTATTTATTAGAGCCAACCAGATATTCATTGCAAAGCTCAGTGAGTGGGATGTGAAATGAGAAATGTTATGTCGAAGAGGTGGCACTACAAGTCCTAGCTCATTTCCTATGATTCCTTTAGAATAAATTTCAATTTCAGTGGAGCGAATGGTGTATAGGTCTCCACACACCTACATGGTGCCTCTTCCTAATGAGGAACGTTACCCCTTTTTGGGATTTAACCTGAAATATAAAAAATTGATCTCATCAAACCAATTCCAACTTAAATAAATGTTGCAAAGGAATCAAGCGATTTCATAAAACTGAAATTCGTGAATCACCCAATTTTCCATTGCTTTACAGATAGAATTGTATCTTATATATACTAATGCACTTTACAGGAAGTGTATGTATTTGGAATTAACAGACCAAGGCTATGTCCCCACGGCACGGTTTTTCAGTCGGTTTATTAGCCGGTTCTCTGTTTTGAAAACCGGCTGCAAACTGGCTGAAGACTTTTACATGGACCTTAATGGAAAATCCATGCAGCGGATTTTCCGCCCAGCGTTTTTTCAGACCGCCGGTGGTCCGAAAAACATAGAACATTTTTATTCTTCCGTTCGGTTTTCGGACGGAAGATGAATATGTCTATGTGAATGGGGAGGGCTTTTCTCCGCAAACCGTGGAGAAAAAGCGTCCTTCGGCGGCCGTGTGCACGGCACGAAAACAGTACGGATACCGGTTGGATAAGCCGACCGGTATTTGTCCTGTGCCGTGTAAACGGCCCCTAAGGATATATTCACACATCGACTGCATCCACACGGCAAATGCCAAAATACTCTTTGGAATCCGACGAGCATTTGACCAGTATTTTACATCCGGTTGTTGTTATTTTGCGCGGTTTTCGTCAGACTGCATCAAAGAGCTTTCTGGTCGTTTTTCATAATATCCTATTGACTTAATAGTAATTCGTTTTCCATGTGAAATACAGCGGAAGAATGAACATGTTCGAAGTTTTTTGAAAAAACAACGATTTTTAAATCCAAACTCAGTAAATCCGAGACGTGTGAACTACAACTCGGATTTCCTATTGAGGTCTATGGGGATGGTTTTACAGTCGGTTTTTGACAGTTTTGAAAATCGGAATCCACATCAAAAACCGACTATAAGGGTATGTTCACATGAGTTATCTTGGAGCACATTTCGCCACATATTTCACGGTGTACTGTGCTTAATACGCGGTGAAATGCGCCCTATAATTACGGCAATCCATATTTCTCATAGAGAACTGTGGATTACGCCTCCTCTCCCCGCTCGTACAATACGATCGTATTGTACGCGCGTGGAGATAAGTGACATGTCAATTACTTGCGGCGATCACACACCGCGAGCAATGCATAACTATGGGGCCGACGGACCGCCGCCCCGCCCGCGCTCCACAGGAGTACGCGCAAACTCCCGCAATTACTGTGTGAACATACCCTAAATCCTTGCCTTGTAGACGGGCCCTTAAAATCTGCAGCATAAATCCGGGAGTATAGTCAGTGGGGGTTATATGTGCCAAAGTTGCCAAACATGGAATCCGCATCTGAGAATGGCTAATTATTTTCTGTCTGCACCATGGACAATAGAGAAAATCTGCGCTGTAGCTCACAATGTGATCTGCTGTGTGGACTACACATTCAATTAAGACTAAGTTCACACTGCTAATTTCAGGGCGTACAGTACGCCGCGCAATTACAGCGGGTGTTCGGGAGCTCGCGCGTACTCCCGCGCCGCTGGGAGACCGGCAGCCCGCCGGCCCATACACAGTCATTACTGGCGGTGCGTAAGCGCCGTGAATAAATGACATGTCAATTATCTCCCTGCGCATACAACATGATCGTATTATACGCCCGGGGAGAGGAGGAGTAATCCATAGTTCTCTATGACAATTGTGTATTACCGTAATGATTGGGGCGCATTTGGCTCGTATTAGAGCACAGTACGCTCGCAATACGTGGCGAAATGCTCCCCAATTTAAGCCGTGTGAACATAGCCTTAAGCTATGTTCCCATGGCTTAACTGCAGGGCGTAATTACGCCCCGCAGTTACGCCGTGTGGCCGGGGGCGGGAGCGGGGGGGCCCATAGACAATCACTGCTAGCGGCGCGTATACGCCGCTAGAAAGTGACATGTGAATTATCTCCCCCCTCGGCGTATTCGCCGAGCAGGGAGAGGAGACGTAATCCATAGTTCTCTATGAGAACTGTGGATTACCGTAGGTACTGGGACGGATTCAGCCCGTAATTGGCGCACTCCGGCGCGTAATTACGGACTGAATTACGTCCCGCAGATGGCCGTGTGAACATGGCCTGAATGTCATTTGGTTTTTGAGAGGATTTTGACGTGGAAACCGACGCGGAATCTGCATCGAATTCTGTGTATGAACATAGCCTTGTAATCCTGGTTCTGCAGTCTAATGACATAGACACATGGTGTGAATACAATTGATGGCCTTCAACCTTGGAGGCAGAGGCTTTTTCAGTATCTCCCCTTTACATTCCGCACTAAGTGGCTCTGGTGCTTTGTTTCTACTCAGGGTGACCTAGTAGCTTTAAGCAAACACAGGGGTTGACAGAAGATGAGAACTATTCAGCCCTCCTACTCTCCTCCTTTCTTTCTTCACACCCTGTTTGATAAGCTAGCAAGCCATAACTCATTTCCCAGTCTGCCATCCTTCATTAGTGATTTAATGGGGCCGGCTACTGCTCTGCTGGTGATATTCATCATAGACAACGTCTGCACATGCATATCTGGAAATGACAGCAGCAATATGTTGCATTGAATGCGACTTAGTGGTTTAGTCAGAAAAAAGTGCTTGTAAAGCAGCTATTCCTGTGCACAGACTCTCCCAGCAGCTCCGGCTCCAGCGCTGAGCCAGTCCACAGCTTCCAGCCCTCTGGGCTGCTTAGTGCCTGCTGATGTCACTTGTGTAACACCCATATTTCTTTTAAGCTCCCCTCCTCCCTCCTCAGCATTGCAGAAACAAGACAACTGATGGGAGTTTTTTTTTTTTTTTTTTTTTTAAAACCATTGCAAAAGCAGAAACACGAGGACTGTGCAAGGCTTTTACAAGACTGTAAATATGTGTTGAGTTTTACGTTGAAGGTAACATAGTCACATAGTAGATAAGGTTGGAAAAATATACAGTTTTTACTCGGGGAAAGACAAGTTATCAGTTCTCTCCTTTCATGGCAGATATGTAAAAAATAACTACCAAAAATGATGAAAAAAAGACACCATTACATAATCTATGTACATTACAGTGCATCATATTTATAAGTCATCTGATATGTCCACACAGAAATGAGACAAAGGCAATAAACATATCCATCACATGGAGGTTAAAACATAACTTAATTAGAAATCATAAATAATACTATAAAAAATATTTAAAAAGTATTAAAAAGGGTGCTTCTTCTTGCAAAGTCGACATGGGAAGGTAACTAACCCAGTATTAAAGGGGTTGTCTCGCAACAAGGATTGCTTTTTATGTTAAAGATCTTGCAAAAAACAAGTCACTTTGCAATATGTGTCCATTAACAGTGTCCTACCTATTCTGAGATATCCCCTCTTGTATGGGCTGCATCAGGTATTCAGGTTGCTATAGCTACAGACTTGTTTGATCTCTCCTGATAGGCTGCCAGCACTGGTTGCTATAGTTAGAGACCTGGCTTCTACTGCAGTCTAGTGGAAGCCAGTAAACACGCCCCTGAATTCAATGTGAAACCAAGAAAACAGGACTGAGGTAGGATGAATCAATGTAGTGAGACAACCCCTTTAATTAGAATTAATAAATAATACTATAAAAAATATTTTAAAAGTATTAAAAGGGTGCTTCTCTCTTGCAAAGTCGACATTGGAAGGTAACTAACCAAGGATTAAGCATTTCTTCCCATATAATCTATTATAAATTATGCATTGTTTCTGCATTTTTCTTATCTTTTTAGTGCCATCATTTACTGCTTGTCACTAGGGAATCCAACTGACAGCGCTAGCCCAGCTGCAGCAATTGCGCTTGCGCAGTTGCTAATTCACGCATGCGCTTTATAGCCCGGCAGTACAGCTCCTTCAAAACACACTTACCACTGTGGGCTCTGAAGGATGTTCCTACCAATAACCATACATGCCAACTCTCCCGTTTTTTGGCGGGGGGGTCCCGCTATTTGGGTCCCCTCCCGCCCTCCCCCGGGGGGAGTTGGCATTCCTCCCCCGCCTGCGGGCGGGGGGGGTCCTTTAAATTACCGCGGCGCAAGAGTAGCGCTGGTGCGCTACTCTTGCACCGCGGGACCGCTCCTACAGGTGGGTGAAGCGGCCGCAGCGGCCGCTACACCCGCCGCGGTCTCACTGTGCGGGGAGGAGGCAGGAGGGATCGCTCCCTCCTCCCTCCTCTCCCTGTTGTAGGGCGCCGGTGTGTGCGCCGCACATACAGTTCAGCGGCGCAGGGGAAGGGGACGCGCGGCGCAGGGGAGTGACGCGCGGGCTGCTCTCACTTCCCCCTGCGCCGCTGAGGAGATCGGGCAGGAGCTGGCCGGGCGCTGCAGGAGCCTGGTGAGGTGAGTGGATTTTATTATTTTAAATTTTTATTAGATTAGGGGGCTCTACCTGGCTAACAGAGAGGGCAACTACCTGGCAACAATGGGGGCATCACCTGGCAACAATAGGGGCACTACCTGGCAACAAATGGGGCACAAACTGGCTAACAGATGGGGGCACTACCTGGCTAACAGAGGGGGCACTACCTGGCAACAGAGGGGGCACTACCTGGCACACGATGGGGCACTACCCTGGCAACAATGGGGGCACACCTGGCAACAAAGGGGGGCACTTTCCTGGCAACAGATGGGGGCACTACCTGGCTAACAGAGGGGGGACTACCTGGCCATAGAGGGGGCACTACCTGGCAACAATGGGGGCACTACCTGGCAACAGAAGGGGCACAACCAGGCTAAAAGATGGGCGCACAACCTGGCTAACAGAGGGGGCACCACCTGGCAAAAAGAGGGCAAATACCTGGCAACAATGGGGCACTACCTGGCTAACAGATGGGGGCACTACCTGGCTAACAGATGGGGCATACCTGGCAACAGAGGGGGCACTAAACCCGGCTAACAGATGGGGGCACACCTGGCTAACAGATGGGGGCACTACCTGGCTAACAGATGGGGGCACTACCTGGCAACAGAGGGGGCACTAACTGGCAAACAATGGGGGGACTACCTGGGAAACAATGGGGGCACTAAACCCGGTAACATAAGGGGGCACTACCTGGCAAACAATGGGGGCACTACCTGGCAACCAATGGGGCACAAACCTGGCAACCAATTGGGGGCAAATACCTGGCTAACAGATGGGGCTACTACCTGGCTAACAATGGGGGCACTAAATTGGGTAACGATGGGGGCATACTTGCTAACGATGGGGGCACTACTTGGCTAACAGATGGGGCACTACCTGGCTAACAGATGGGGGCACTACCTGGCTAACAGATGGGGGCACTACCTGGCTAAAAGATGGGGGCACTACCTGGCTAAAAGATGGGGGCAACTACCTGGCAAACAATGGGGCACTACCTGCAACAATGGGGTCACTAACCTGGCAACCAATGGGGCACTACCTGGCAACAATGGGGCACTACCTGGCTAACAGATGGGGCAAATACCTGGCTAACAATGGGGGCACTACTTGGCTAACAATGGGGGCACCTACCTGGCTAACAAAGGGGGCACCTAAACCAGCCTAACAAAGGGGGCATCTACCTGGCTACAAATTTGGCTCTACCTGGCTACAGAGGGGGGGATCTACTTGGCTACAAGGGGGCATCTACCAGCCTGTAAGGGGACTACCTGGTTTTGGGGGGCTACCTACCTGGCTATAAGGGCATCTACCTGGCTTTCCTTCCAAAGCCGTTTTGCAGTTTAGGGTGGAGTGGGTGTGGCTTTTTGAAGGGGCGTGGCATAGAGACAAGATGGGCGTGTCCAGGCAAATTTTTGCCACGGCGCGCTGAGCGCGCCGCCCACTAGAGTCTCCTGCTTTTTCACTTTCAAAAGTTTGGCAACTATTTCCAATTAAATTAGACTATTTATTGGCATTGGGAGCACTCAGTGACTTGCAATACGGTGGCACACTTCACCACGCTTGCCTGCAAAGCTGATCTTAGAGTAAGGCTATGTTCACACGGCTTATTTAGGGATGGATTTCAGTCCGTAATTTGTGCCCTACTGCGCGAATTACAGGTGAAATCCGTCCCAGTCATTACGGTAATCCACAGTTCTCATAGAGAACTATGGATTCCGTCTTCACTCCCCCGCCTCGCAAATACGGTGAGCGGGAGAAAGTGACATGTCCCAAATTTTTCACGGCGGGAAAAGCGCGGCGTGATAATGAATGTCTATGGGGCCGGCGAGCTGCCGGCCCCCCGATCCCGCTGCTGAGCAAACGCCGTAATTGCGGGTGATATCCGTCCCGCAATTACGGCATGAATAAGCCGTGTGAACATGGCCTAAGGGTATGATCACACGGCATTTTGGATCAGAAAAGTGCTGTGTCAGTCGGATCCAAAACGCATCCAACACGCAGGTGTGTGTTTGGATACGTTTTGACTGCAGCAGGATCACACCCTATAGTTTTAAACAGGGCATCTGTTGTATCTTTTAGATTAAGAATTGACATGTCAATTCTTTGAACGGATCCAAAAGACGCATCAGAAGGACGCATGTGAACACTCATCAGCGATCACTCGTCTGAACGCCGATGCATGTTTTACATCGAAAGCAATGTACATCACACTGTATGTTTTAGATGCGTGTTTGGGTCCGTTTAGGGTCTGAAACACGGATCTTAACACACATCAAAAAATGTATGTAAACACGGCACCAACAAGCAGTGTGAACATACCCTAACTCTACACCACCTTTTTCAGTGCTGTAGTGCAGAACGGGCCTAAGTCATAGATGGATAAAACCAGGTGGGAATACCCGTTCAAAGGGGTTGTCTCACTACAAGGATTGCTGCTTTTTATGTTAAAGATCTTGCAAAAACAAGTCACTTTGCAATATGTGTCCATTAACAGTGTCCTACCTATTCCTAGATATCCCCTCTCGTATGGTCTGCATCAGCTCCTCAGGTGCTATAGCTACAGACCTGTTTGATCTATCCTGATAGGCTGCAAGCACTGGTTGCTATAGCGACAGACCTGGCTTCTACTGCAGCCTAGTGAAAGCCAGTAAACACGCCCCTGAATTCAAAATGAAAACAAGAAAACAGGACTGAGGTGAGATGAATCAATGTAGTGAGATAAGCCCTTTAAGTACTAAATGCAGAGAAGGGAGCTATCTGCCAAATCTACTGGGCCATGTTTCTTTGGGCAGCAATAATTAAAAGGGTTGTCCTATGATCCTATCTCACCCATTGATGGCATATTGATAGGATATGCCATCAATGTGTGATTAGTGTGGATCCTCTGAGAGCCTCAGTTGAGAATGGAGAGGTGTTCGGCTGTACTCGGAACTCCCTTTGAAATGCTAGAATTACGACCACCTTTTGAGACTCGTTCTCCCGATAGGTTCAGGTGCCAGAGGTAGGATAAGATGCGATCCGTAGGATATTCCGTCAATGTATGTGAATGGACAACCCCTTAAACCTAATTCATAGAATATAACATACACACATAGACGTAACTATAGCCATCTTAGCAATTGCAGCTGATATGGGGCCCACAGCTTGAGAAGGCCATTCAGATGCAAGAACATGGTAACTTTCTGGTGGCTTTATGCTATCTTGTACTACTATATAAGGTTCTATAATCCATGGCACTGTGGCAGGAGTAGTATCTTTAAATAGTTGTTTCTGTTTTCTTTCATTAGGTCCTGAAAACCCATCTTATTGTTATGGAGCCCCATAAATTATAATTGTATCACTGTGAAATATCTGCATAAAAAAATGTATTGTAGTGTTGGATGCCCCTGCTCTCCCGTCACGCATATGCTTACTTAAAGGGGTTTTGCCACAATCTCATTTCATACCTCCTGTATCCTGCTCTTCAGCTCTGTGTGCTCAGAAAGGGGCGTGTGATTAGTTTGAATTGCATATCATGTGACCCTGCAGGATGACATCACCAGGCCTTTCCTCTCTGTAGTCAATGAAAGATCTGTTTATGTAAAGCATTTTGAGTAGCTGAGAAGTAAAGTTTTTGCTTACAGGCACAAGGGTCCTAGGTTCAAATCACTGCAGGAACCAAACCTGTGTTTTTTTTCTCTTTATCAATGCACAGACCTCATTGAGGTTTCTTTTTTTATTTGCACTGTTTGACTAATTACTAAGGAGTATAGAGGACAGGAGTAGATTGACAGCACCTGGGGTTTGAACACTCAGTAGCTGCCTGAGAGGAGAAGTGATGTCTGAGCATGTGCGACTAGGAGTGAGAAGCTCTCAGCCCTGGTCGTATCCTATGGAGACGAGCTATAAATAATGGATCACTAAAGGAGCAGCTAAAACAAAAACGGTGCAGAAATTTTAATTATAATGAATGGTGAAAATGTTTGTTATTTAATTTGCAAGCTTCCCACGTCAATTTTACTTCGTGGCAAAACCCCTTTAACTGATTGACATGGTGGTCCCAATAACTGCTACTTTTAAAGGTATTCAAATGAATTTGGTTCTGAATGAGTATTAAGTCTGAATTCCATTATGTAGGTTTCATTACTTAGGTATGTAAATGTTAAGGTTGACCCAATGGACCAGCTCCCAGGATGAGTGGGGACTTGTTATTGCTGTAGTGTGTAGGGGGGACTAACATTGAAATATTGGGAAAAACTGGTGATTTTTGTTAAACATTTATTTTCTACTGTTACCTTGTAAACATCTAAGCCCGTGTTCACACAGCTTATTCAAGACGGAATTGCGAGCCGGATTGCGCTCGCAATTCTGGCTTGAACAAGGTGCGGGGGCGCGGCCCCATAGACTTCCATTATCCACGGCGCGTATTGCGCCTGGATAATGTGCATGTCAGTTTCTACCCGCCCGGCGGATTCGGCGAGCGGGTAGGAGCGACGGAATAAACTGTTCTCTATGAGAACTGTGGATTACCGTAATTACTGTGACGGATTGGCGCCGTACTGCAGCGCAAATCCGGCGCGCAGTATGGCGCCAATCCGCACCGAAATAAGCCGTGTGAACGGCCCCTTAATGTGCATAAGGCTATGTTCACACGGCGTAATTGCGGCGCGTACAGTACGGCTGCAATTATGCTGGGTGCTTTGGGAGTTGCGCTAATACGCGCGTACTCCTGCGCCGCGGGGGGGCCGGTAGCCTGCCATCCTCATAGACATGCATTACTCGTGGCGCGTATTCGCCGCAAGTAATTGACATGTCACTTATCTCCCCGGGCGTACAATACGATCATATTGTACGCCTGGGGATAGGAGGCGTAACATAGTTCTCTATGAGAACTATGGATTATCGCATTTCGGCGTGCATCTCGCTCGTATTAGAGCGCAAATAAGACGCATAATTCGCGCCAAAATTTGCCCGTGTGAACATACCCTAAGATTTGTCTATTTCAAAATCTTTATTATTGTTTGTAAACTCAATAAAATAAGGTTGATTTAAAGAAAAATGGAAAGTAGCATAACTAACAATATAAACACTGCATCCAGAAGTAAAAATGTATTCAATTGACATAATACCACCTTAAAAAAAATAAAACAAGACTATATCCATAGTTCACAGACATATTGATGGGATGTGCCATAAGTGTCTGGCACCTTTGGGGCCAACACCTGTATTAAGAGCAGCTCTCTGAAATTGCCAGATCAGAAAGGAGAAGTGGTCACTGTGGTCTGTGATTGACTGCACCTAGCACATGAACAATTAATGTTCCATGCTACAGCCAGATGAACAGAGCCCACCATCAGGATGGAAAGGGAATGTCCCGGAGATGAGTCAAGCTTTTGTAAGTCCTTGAACACCCTTTTAAAGAGGTTGTACCACCACAGATACTTCTCACTTATGCATAGCAGGATATGTGATAAATATCCGACTGCTGGGTCCTCCACTGATCGCCAAAACATGGGCCCTGAGTATCCCAGCGAGGAAGTCTACTCCATTCAAAGTCTGTGAGACCAATGAAAATCGTTGAGCTCTATACAAGGCTATCTTTGTTGGTCTCAAACTTTGAATGGAGTAGCAGTGCACATGTTTAGCTACTACTCCTTCCAACGACCTCCTTGCTACACAAGTGCAGTGGGTTAGAATGAGGACTCAGGGCTTATGTTTTAGTGGTCGGTAGGGTTCCAAGCATTAGGACTCCCACCGATCAGAAATGTATTATCTATCCTGTAGGTATCCTGTAGGACGCGAAACGGCCGTCAGCCTAGCTGTGTCTATGTGTGACCTCCCCTGTAAGTTCTGGATTTATTACTTAATAAATGCGTGAAGATTTATGGTGAGTGCCGTGGATGTTACTTGTACCTTCCGAGACTATCCTGTAGGCATGTCTATGGTGGCACAACACTTTGTATAGTATATCTTCACCATTTAACCAGAAGTTTCACACTAAACCACTAAAAGGTCTATATAACAGAGCTTCCTTTAGGCTCTTTTAGTTGCCAATATACACATAATAGACCAATAAATTCTGATGAAGCAAGCCGCACAGGTGTGCTGCCAAGCCGGTGTGCAGCGTTTTCTTGCTACCTGATTTTGGATGAAAATACTTGTGGACATTTTATGGACATATTTTCACCAAACCCTAAGTATACCACTTTATACTACTCCTTAAAGGGATATTTATTGAAGTGCCTTTTTGAGAAATAAATGTTTGTACTGATTTATAGTATTTAGGCTCAGAATGTATTGGTCTATTATGTGTATATGGTGGCACAAGACAAACAGGACATTAGCAGCATTAAAGAATTCAAGCACCAAACAAGGTCTGTTGTATCTACACCCAGAGCTATGCATGGGGAAGGCCTGGCAATATTTAGTGACAATACAAATCCTTGTTTTGCTGCATTTTTTTTCTTAAAAAAACAAAACAAAGTAAAAAAAAAAAAAAATCAGCTATGTATATTGCAGATGCTGAGGCAAAAGTCATTACTGGGCTACATAAACAGATTAGTTTATGTAATAATGTAGAATTGTGTATTTAAAGGGGAATGGTTTAGTGTATGTGCCAGGTCCAGGAAATCCGAGTTACTCATCTGCTGAACGTGTCATCATAACAAGAGTGATGTGCAAATCTTACTAAGAACTAGCGTAGACTGCTAGGGCTAGGCCATAATATTACAATAATTCAGCCTTTATGGTCAATTCACACAACACAGGTTTGATGAGAATTTAGGATCGCTTTTCATGCTTGAATTGTCCTCAAATTTGCTCACATTCTGAATTCACTACATGTGAATCAGGTTTCTGTAACCCCATACACATGTATGGAAAAATGTGGGTAGATTTTTGGCTAGACCACAGGAATAAATCATGCATGGAAATAATGAGCCTGCACTTTATTTCCATTGCTTAGTCCCTTTAAATCACAATCATTGTGTGGATCTGTACAGTATAGGGACATCCACAGCTGAATTCTGAAATCTACATGTTCTGGAAAAAAGCAGGTGAATTTTTGACTGTGCCACAGAAAAAGAATCATCTATGAACATGCATATTATTTTTGTAGGATAGTCCCTTTAAATGACAATCTCGTGTGGGTCTGTGGTACAGCATAGAGAAATACATGGTCGAATTCCAAAATTCACATGCTTCAGAAAAAAACTGGTGGATTTTTGGCTGTGCCACAGGAGAAAAGAAAATCATCCATGGACATAATGAGCATCTATATTACAGTGTGTATGGAAAGTATTCAGACCCTTTTACATTTTTCACACTGTTTCAGTGCATATCTACATTTCTGAACTTTTTTGATCTTACCAAATGGCTGCAATGAAACAAAGAGTGAAAAATGTAGGTTTGAATACTTTCCATACCCACTGTATTTCTGCAGGATAGTCCTTTTGAATGGCAATCCTAGTGTAGATCTGCAGTAGATCACCTGCAGATCTATGGCAACGAGAGTTAGCCTTGAATATCTGCTTCAAATCCTCTTTTAAACATGTTGGATTTGCATACCATACCCTAAGGATATTCCAATGTTCAGATAGTGATCCCAGCCAAATTAGGTAAATTGTGACTATGTGGGTTATATATGCTAATATTTCATAGACACAGAATTTAATGATCTAGGTAAAAATACAATGAAGATTTGGTCATTTATTTGTATAGAAAATGTATCCTGTACCCCACCAACTGACTTATAGCCAAGATTATTGTAAGCCCTCACGGCCAGCGATCTCTCTACTTCTGTACCAGTTGCTAGTTATTAATTTGTCACCTCTGTACTTGTTTGACCTATGTTCTGTATGAAACCCGAATGTACAGCGCTCTGGAACCAAGGGCGCGATAAAATATATAATAATAATTAGGGTCTGCATGGGTAATGTCTGCTGCCGCACAAGTTCTACTTTATATAAATCTAGTGTTCATAAATGCCATGTAATTAACTAGATGACGACCGCCCATTAAATACATTCGTCTCAATGGTGGTCATCTATCATTGCAAAACGGCCATGCAGAATGCTCAGCTCAGCTGCAAACTAATAGTACAGCTGTGGGAGAGGAGAGTGAGCTGTCAGTGACAGCCGCGCTCTCCACTGAAGAAGGCAGGGACAGTTTATTATCGTCCCTGCCTTCCCAGCAGTTCTAGATGTTGGGCTCAATGAATGATGTATATACAGAGTAGCAGGAAGCCTCCCAACTTCTTGCTTTTTGACTATGGCAGTCATATGACTGCTGGGACTCAGTAACTGCATGAGCTGCTGGGTCTTATCAGACCCATATCAGCTGTACAGTGAGTTCAGGGACTGTATTTTCCATGTAACTAGGGCTATTAGGGGTGAGGGCACAATATGTAAAATTAAATAAAAAATAAAAAAGCAACAGTCCAGACTGCAGCTATTATCCCCATCCCCGATGATGCTAAAACTTTATATCAACTGTATGTAAACGTCTATGATGGAAAAGTGGCACAATTATAAGATTGATTTTAGCACCGTTTTTGCTGTTAAAAAATGCATAAATAAAAAATCTGATTTTTTTTTTTTTTTACCATTTTCCCTCATAGTTTTATTATAAGAAAACAATGTACTAGAAGGCCTCGTTCACACGGCTTATTCTGCCGCGGATTGGCGCCGTACTGCGCGCCGGATTTGGCTGCAGTAGGGACGCCAATCCGCGGCAGCAATTACGGTAATCCACTGCTCTCATAGAGAAAGTGGAATCCGTCGCTCCTCCCCGCTCCTCCCCTAAAACACATACGGCTCACAAACGTTTTCCTCGAATTTTAAAAGCCGTGTAACACGGCCAAAAAAAGCATATATAAATAAAGCCTTAGTTATCATGGAAAAAGGCAAAAAAAATAGTAGAATAACCAAATTAGAGAAAGTGTTATAGCGTGCAGAGGCGTAACTTGAAGCTCCGGGGCCCTAGTGCAAAAAGGGAAATAGGACCCCAGCTACTATGTGTCACTTACAATGCTGGTGTCTCCTAATATGGCAGGAGAGCTTTTGGGTCCCCTCAGGCTGCAAGGCCCGGTAACGACTTGTACCTCTGCACCCCCAATAGCACATGTGTCAAACACAAGGCCTGCGGGCCTTTTGTTGTTTGGCCCGCGGCCGCCCGCCAATCTCTCCGAATCTGCACGGCCGTTTTACAGCAGTGCATGTACCTTTTAGCTGCCTATGTCCACCGTCCCTCCCTGTCTCACCAAAGCAGTTAGAGGGGAAACCTGGATGTGGCACAATGGCAGCAGTAAATAATCCGGAGGAATGTTATGAACAGCAGTGGTGGGCCCTTCTTTTCCCTTCCTAGGCCCACTCTGCATTTTGCATTTGCAATAAGCATATGGCTATGAGTACAGTCAGGGGGCTGTTTACCTACAGGGGGCATATATACCTACATGGAACACTTATATCTACATATCTACAAGGAGCTGTATATTTACCTACAAGGGGCAGATATACCGGTCATCTACAGTGGGCTTTATACCCACTTATCCACCTACAAGGGTCATACATACCTATCTACCTACAGGGGGCAATATATTCTTCCTGGTTGCCCTCAAAGGGCTAATTATAATAGCAATACTGTACAAATGTAACGGTTAAGGAGAAGTTTCAATTTACACAGTTCTAAAATTTAAGGTACACCGTGAGGCTGATGTGGCCCCCGGTGAAAATGAGTTTGACACCCCTGCCCTATAGCTACACCCCTGACAGTGTGTACTGAAAAAATGAAAAAGTGCCTAGTCAGGAATTGGTTAAATAACATGGAAGAGTTTGGAAAAAACATGGCATTACTAAAAAACAGTGAGGACACCACCAGTACTGTAGTTATGCTCATGTTTATACAGATCACAATAAATGCTTATAATCCACAGTGTAAGACGTAGCAATAAAGTGTATTTGTTAGAAACAAGAGTTAAAAAGCCAGCTTATAGTCTTTAAAAGAAGCACCGCGTGACAAGCCTGAAAGGGGCATGTCTACTGTAAAAATATTTGTGCATCCCCAGAATAGTTGTGGTTGAGTACTTTATCTATGCACATCTGTTAGGCTGATCAACTTGTAACTTGTATAACCGGCTTCATGACAAACCCATGTGAGATGATGTTATCAAGCATGAGAGAAACTAGTCATGATAACAGACATGAGAACATGTTGGATTACACAAGGCAAAGCAGCATGCACGGACCTTATATGACTGTTCATGAAGCCTCAGGGAGTCTATATTGTGAGGCTGTAGGAACTTGGGTGTACGGTGCCTCTTTGCACCACCATATTCTCCCATAGAAGCAATGGTTCCAGGGGCATAGGTGCTATCAGGGTAGTATTGCCAGTAGTCCTGTCAGGGGCTCCCTGATATGATGTAAGATTGGAAACTGGTAATGAGAGAGAGGCCAGATGTTTAGCCTCTATGGGGCCCAGGAATGACCTATGACAGCCCTGTCCAGTGGATAAAACTTCTATAAAATAGTATGGCACCATATTCAATCAGCGGCAAACTGAAGTAGAGTGTGAAATCTTTTGGCTTATATCAAGCCTAGTATTTGTTCTTATCCGTGACTTCCTAGGGCCATTCATAGTGGAAGGTGACATTGGGTAGAAAGGTTTGGATCTGGTGGAAGGCAGGTTGGCTCAATCTGTAGGGCCTCATAATCAAAGCCATTAGGTTAGGAAATTTAAATGTCTGAGATGCAAAGTGCCACTAGTTTTGAACCACTTGATTCAATGGGGAACAGGCACAAGTATTTCCTTTCCTTCACACTATTTGAACACACACTTCTATTTTTAGGGCGGGATGACTAAGCATGGCACTTTACTTATTTTTTATGTCACTTTTACTTGTCACTCAGGCTCTTTCAGAGTGTGGTGCCCTAATAAGCATCCTTCTTTACAGTTTGGAAGGGTTGTTTAGCCATCATTTTTCTCTCCAGCTTGTAACTTGTGCTCCTCCTTTTGGAGGCCAAACCTTTGTCTTTGGTCTGTTGGTGTGGCACAAGCCAGGAATAAGATTTGTCTTCCCTAAGGGCCCGTTTACATGGCAATGGAAAAATACCGGTCGTATTATCCGACCGGTATTTGTCCGGTTTGTGTGCCGTCCCCACGTCCGTGGAGGGGGACAGCTTTTCTCCGCGATGAGCCCTCCCCTTCCCATTGACATGCACATATTCTGTCCGAAAAATGTTTTTCAGGCGGTCGGCGGGACTGCTGCACGGGTATTCCCTAGAAGCCCATTGTGCTCATTTGCGGCCGTTTTTTCAGACAGTCTGCAAAACCATAAACTGTCTGAAAAAATGGGCCGTGGGGACATGTCCTAAGCTTTAGTGAGAGGAGGCCACTGATCCTTGACCTGTGCAGGACCTTATGGTCTGAAGGCTTGAAAAACAGGTTCATGGGGGACCCTTTTTTGAGAACCCTAGTTAACACTTCTTTTGTCAAGCTGAACTTTTTTGTGGCAATAACATGGATCTGAATAATAAAAAAGCAGAGAACCATCCAACGGGTATCCTTAATACATCCATAGGCATAGTCACATATACATTGATTGAATTATACATAAGTGCCATGTATAGAAGTGCAAATTGATCTACTCTCAGGATCTAATCTTCTCATAGAAGGTATTTGCCGTTGTAACTTGGCCACAAAGACACTAATCTGACAGTGGCCTTCTTTGTTAGGCATTTCTGGTTATAGCAGCTCATGAGCTGAAAAAGAGAACGGCATAGCTGCCAGGTAAACCATACAATAGAGTATGGATGTAAGCGAGAACAAAGACCTTAAGGACCATGCCGAATCTGTGTGTATTCCACACTTGCGTAATGATCTAAAAATATTTCACAGTAGATTGCAATTTTCGGCGGGCTGGAAACAGTACAAAACAAGCAGATTATAAATATTCTCCTCTCCTCTATGTTTAATCTATAAATGTGCAAGCCAAGGAGTAATTTGTAAATTAACTTATTATGCCATATTCCTATTACAGCCATTCCAACTCAAAGCTGAATTTAAAATAAATCTTAAATTTACACAAGCCATGTTTGATATGTACAGCGACCAAGTGGTACATCCAGCTTGTTACTTTCAGACCTCTAGACTGGCACAAGACATAGAATAGCTGTCATTTTCTGACAATCCCCCACAAACAGGCGCATATCCCTTCATTATTGGCAAAATTAGGAAAAAAATTCCCAGTGACTTATGTAAGTTCAGGGCTTGATCCAACACATAATGTGATAATTCATGCTATAGCCCCACATCTGCTGCCATGCAGAGGCTTTTTTCAGGAAGGTACGTTTGGGAACCTGTTTACATGGTTGCTTGATGCCAAATGGGCACAGTATCACGTCTGGCAAAACATTCTTGCTCAAAAATTGAATCATTATTACAGCACTTGGGCATAAAGCCAAGAGAGGCAAAGCGTGTCTGAGTCACTCATTAAAGGGAAAAGTGCCAGATAGTCAATGTCATGCATAACTGGAATTATCAAGGTCTAGGGATTGGTTAATTTAGCTTGACTAACCCAAAAAAGGAAAAAGGCATGCCAAGAGGGTGTGCTCTAAAAGCCTGCATCAGTGCCCTTTCCTGTGCAAACACAACATTGAAGACTGTGGAATGCTTCTCATTACTTCAAGGTCTTCTTCTGACCAGTCTCATTATAACATTATTACTAAGGCAACCAAACATTTCATTTCTACACTGCTTACGATTCAGAGCCGATGGGCAATTTTACATGTTACTGGCAGATGATAAAATGAATTGTGGTGCAAAGTACGGCAGGGACAATGCAGTCCTACAAAAGTAATATATCCAACAAAAATAACAGGCTGACTTTAACTTAGGTGCAGAACTTATGTCCATACAACTGACGCTGAGGTCACATAGGGACAAACTATACAGTAGCGGTACTGTGATAAATGAACGAACTAATGGCTTACCAGAATCTAGGTCAAAGATTATACAATCATCACTATCGATATGAAGTCATCAATGTGACAACTACTGAAATAGTCTTGAATGTTTCCCACAGGATAATGTGCCACTTTTACCTATGCAATAAAATTTACATATCAATGTATTATATTTAGTTGCCATTCTCTGAAAGTTCCTCTAACAACTATCCCTCCCAACCCTTCTCCCCTAAATGTACAATTGTTCTCGATAGAGAACCAACAAAAGATTAAAGGATCAGGCATGTCGACACTTATGCCCCTTTCTTCATTTCCCCAACTTCTGCTGTCAAGGGAGAGTTGGGACAGCCACAAACACATTAGATGGTTGGTCACTTGGACAAGTTCATCTCATGTGTATGGCCACCTTAAAGGGAATCTGTCATCAAAAATGACTTATTGTTTAACTTACATTTTTATATTCAACACATTTAAGAATTTTTGGTTATATATTTTTTTTTATTTTACATATCACTTTCAATATTTTTTAATAATTCTTAAGTCCTGCAGTTTTCACTTTGGCCACTCGGCCTAATAATAGTCTGACACTTCCTGTTCAGTATAGAAAGATTCCCAGTTGTCTGCTCATTATCAGCACAAAGAGGGTCAAACTGAAAGCAGACACCAGTGTGAATAGATAACACAGGATCCACCAGTCACATGAGGAGATAGTCACAGTTCACCCTTTCACCTCCCTGCACACTGATTTCTTCCCAGCATGACTAGAAAACTCTCCTATAGAAGTGAATGGGACTGAGTCAGTCTTAAGTCTCCTATGTGCATGAAGCTACTTTAAAGCATCTCTCTAACTGCTGTTAAAGCAGTGCAAACAAGACCTAGTGGCCAAAGTGAAAACTGCAAGACTTAAGAATTATTAAAAAATATTGAAAGTGATATGAAAAATGTAAAAAAAAGACCAAAATTCCTAAAAAATTTGTTTAACATAAAAATGTGACTTAAACAATGACTCATTTTTTTATGACACATTCCCTTTAAGGATAGCCTCTTATTGGCTAAACCAACTGTAAGCCATCCATATAAACCTCAATAGAAAATCAGACCTGTATTCTACACAGCACTGATTTTCAGGAGTGAGTTCAAAACAGACAGTTTTGCAAAAAATTCACATTCTTCAGCCTGATTTGCATCTCAAAAATGTAGGCATAAAAACCGACCAAAAAGTTAGCAAACTCAGTAGTACTTTATGATGCACTATAGGTCCCACCTATAGTGGGTGTGTTATTACTGAAATATATTTTTGCATAGTTACATATTTAGTTGACTATGTAAATATCTATCTATTAATATGTAAAAAGAGGTTACAATTCTATGTAAATAAAAATGTGAATTGTATATTTTTTTGTAATTTTTTATGTAAAAAAATCAGTTGGAATTTGGTGTATCTTAGCAATAAAAAATGTAGAAAAATTAAGCTAAAGAAAAATAATACATATATTTTTTTTTTTAACAAAGGACACGTCTGCCTGTGATGTAACCTAAATGGCAACTGCAAGCTTAGGGAGTGACTTCTAGGTGGAGTAATAAAAATCACATGGTTTCTTGCGGCAATTATGAATGAATTGCACTCAATACACTTTTCTGCCGCAAAGTCGACCGAAAACAATCTGAAAACCGATAAAAAATCCAGGCCAAAAACAGTGCATTAATCATTGAGAAACGAAAAAAGACTAAAAACCTTTGTTTTTTTGTGTAAAATCAGTTCAAAATACTTGTTGGATGAATGGTTTTTCAGTTCAAATTCAGATTGAAAATCAAACAGTCCTTTGCCGCGTGCACGCAGCCATATAATCATGTTGCTACCAAAGTAAAATTTCTTGTTGGCATTCTATAGGTTTTGGTTTAACGATGACTATACCGTCCGGCCATATAGTTGTCGATGGCTATGTCCACACATATATGAACTTAATGGGAAGAATCGAACATACATGACAACACTTGTATTTAGAGAAATAAGATCTTGGGGCAATACTTGCTAATATTGATGCCTAAAAAAGACAGTGGCCCAGAGGTATGACAGTTGCTGCATCAGTTTTCTGCTGTAGATTATGACAGAAATAATGGCTTGAGCCATATCCCACATATTCCTTAAGCATTTGTGCCAGAAAGAATGAATCCGTCCGACAAAACCGACACTTTCGTCTGCACCACTTCGTATGTGGTCGTGTCGTGGGGCGTGTCTGTGCCAATTCGTATGATATGATACTTTTATGTATGCCGAAAAGTGTCGCAATTCAAATATTATTATTCGTGCCATTTTCAAAGTGGTGACACTAAGACACTTTTTTGCCACACGGGCAGTTCAACTTTGACGCATCGCTGCCCAGGACATTTTCCACATGGACACTTTTCATGCATTTTAGCCATTATTTTTATGTTATCTTGTTTGTATATATGGTGCTATTTGGTTATCCATACTCATAGTATTCCAACTAAGGCTAGGTCTAGAAGACATTGGACAAAAAACTCACTGAAAACCAAATACTAAAAACGTCCATAAAACTGAGTTTTTTGTCCTCTGCCTGTCAAAAGCTGCTGAAAAAAATAATTTTTTTGGCACGTTTTGCGTTTTTTAACGCTTTTTTTGCAGAAATGCACAGCATTATATTTGCTGTGTATTTCTGCTAAAGATGCACAAAAAAAGTCTGCCACTTTACATAGACTCCAATAGTAAATTTTCTGCCCTGCTCAGTCGTTTTTTGAAACATGTTTCAAAAAATGACCAGCAGAAAAAAACGTTCTGTGGAGACAACAGAACGTTTTTACTATAAAGGTCTATGGGATCTGTTTTCAGTCGTTTTTTCAGTGTTTTTAAAAACGAAAAACGATGAAAAAACGCAGTTTTTGTGTGCAGTGGAGACATAGCCTTAGACTTGAAACCACAATACTTCATTTTGTTTATCAAATTAATACCTAACTCCACTGGTATCCTGAACTATGGAATTTAAACATCCCATTCCCATACCTCCCAACTTTTAGAGATTGTAAAGAGGGACACGTCAGGCCAGACCCCTAACCACGCCCAAACACATGACATCACACCAAGACATGCCTCTAACCATGCCCAAACACATACCTGCCAACTTTGTAGATAGCCCAAAAGGGACACATTTTCAGGATTGCATTTTATCCAATAATGAAATTTTACGTAGATTATTATGTAATTTAAAGCTAGGAAGCAATCAGATACTTATTAAAGCAACATAGTCAGTTTATTGACGCAAATCTGTTTCCTAAATGAAAAAGAGGGACATTTATAGAGCTAAGAGGGATAGATTGACAAGGGTTAAAAAAAGGGACTGTCCCTCCAAAATAGGGACACTTGGGAGGTATGCACTCTCCTTATGAAAGCCCCCATTCACATCACGTTTTTGGCCTCCCACCGTATAAATTATTCTGCAGTTGGGCAGAGGTAGAGCCATAGGGGTCCATAGGGCAAGCATACTGTCTTTTGGACTACATTTGCTCTTTTTCTCTAAAGCATATGCTCAGATACTAGCCTGGTAGACCACGCTTTTGTTTCCGGTACATTAAGAGCTCGTTCACACGGCTTATTTGGGTGCTGATTTCAGCCGTACTGCGCGCCGTATTTGCGCTCCAATACGGCTGAAATTAGTCCCAGTCATTACGGTAATCCACAGTTCTCATAGAGAACTATGGATTCCGTCTCTTCTCCCCGTTCGGCGAATATGCCGAGGGGGGAGAAAATGACATGCACATTATTTACAGCGTGTACGCGCCGTGAATAATGAGTGTCTATGGGGCCGGCGAGCTGCCGGCCCCGCCCCGCTGCACGGCTGCCGGCGTAATTGCGGGGCGAAATCCGTCCCCACAATTACGTCGGCAATAAGCCATGTGAACGTGGGCTAAGGGTCACATGTATGAAAACGGTCTAGGTTTAAAACTCACTTTGTTGCCCATAGCAACCAATCAAAGCGCCCCTTTAATTTCATATAGTGCTCTGGAGAAATGAAAGGGGAATTCTGATTGGTTGGTATGGGCAACAAAGTGAATTTTAGACCCAGGCAGTTTTCATATATGTGTGGCCTAAGGGTATGGTCACATGATGTATTGCGACGCGTACTGTAGTACATCATGTGTTTCGGGAGCTCTCGCTGATCAGCACGTACTCCCGAGGCGCAGGAGGGCCTGCAGCCCACCGGCCTCATAGACATGCATTACTCGCGTCGTGTATTCGCTGCAAGTAATTGACATGTCACTTATCTCCCCGCGGGTACAATACGATTGTATTGTACAAGCGGGGAGAGGAGGCGTAATCCAGTTCTCTATGAGAGCTATGGATTACCGTAAATATGGGGCGCATTTCCCTGCGTATTAAGCACAGTACAGCGCGAAATGCACCTCAAAATAAGCTGTGTTAACATTCCCTTAGTGTCTACATTCGGAAAACAGAGCAAACATTATTTAAAAGAGAATATGCTTGCCCTATAGATTCCTATGGCTCTGTCAAGGTTCCTATGACAACAGTCAAAAACAAGAAGTGAATGGGGCCTTACAAGAGCCCAAGAAGCTGGCACCTCGGGCCACATGTATGAAAAGTGTCTAAGTCTAAAATGCTCTTTGTTGCCCATAGCAACCAATCAGAGTGCCCTTCATTTTTCCAGAGCACTATATGAAATGAGAGGGGCTCTCTGATTGGTTGCTATGGGCAACAAAGAACGTTTTAGACCTAGACAGTTTTCATATATGTGGCCCATAGTGTACTCCTCTATGGGTCTCACACCCTGTAGAGCTGCTTTAATTGTCCCTGTGCCTGGCTCAGAGATAGAACTATAGCTACCAGTGATTTTCTTTTCATGACTGATATAATATAAGCTCGAAATTAGAATAATGGACTCCACACAATTTTCTTTCTTTGATGTACTAAAGAAAAACATTTTTTATTTGTTTTTCTATTTGGCGTCACCTCTTTGAAGAGGCTGCATAGTAAAAATAACCAAAATGTTTTTACTAGGTGACATAAATATGCTGCAACTCTATGGGTTTTAATTTGAAATTCTAGATAATAATAAAATGTAACATGATCAGCATAGGGCAAATTTAAATCCACTGTGAACATTAAATCACTGTGTGAATAAACGGTTTATCTTGTGCTTGTTAGGACCATGTATCCACCAAATGTACTTTACGTAAGGTGGAACAAGTGTTCATACTTTGAAAAAGCAACAGTCATATCAAAAAGGGCAAGGCAGGCTAGGTGTGTCTTTAGTTGAACTTGCTGAGCAGGATATTCTGTGTTCAGGTGACCAACCCTTGACAGAGTTTGTACACAATTGTTCTTTGGAACTACTATTTGCATGTGCTGACAGCACAGCAGGCAATAGGCAGGTCACCCTGTCCTCAGGAGACTGAACGCAATGACTGTGTGTCTTTATATTACAATATTATGACTGGTGGGGAAAAGAACAAAAAAAAAAATTATGATTAGTGAAAACAAAATGAAAAAAACTACGGAAAAATATTAATCAAGTAATTACTTTACAAAATTGGTGCAGGACTGGAGGGGATAAAACTATAAAAACTTAAAGGGATGTTCCCCCCAAAGACTTTGATGGCATATTATTATTATTATTAAGTATTTTAAAGCGCCATTGATTCCAGGGCGCTGTACATTCTAGGGGTTTACATTCATAACAAAACATAAAATAGGTCAAAACGAATACAAGGATGAGTGAATAATGACGATTGGCGCAACAGAGGGAGAGAGGACCCTACCCCCGAGGGCTTACAATCTACAAGGAGGGGGAAGGAGACAGGAGGTGAGGGGCAGACATGTTTGTGGAGGAAGTAGTGACAGGGGGTTAGTGTAGGTTATAGGCAAGCCTGAAGAAATGGGTTTTCAGGTTGCTTTTGAAGCAGGTGAAAGTGGAGGAGAGTCTGATGTGTTGGGGCAGTGGGTTCCAGAGTGTGGGTGAAGCCTGGGAGAAGTCTTGGAGATGGTTGTGTGAGGAGCTGATAAGGGGAGAGCAGAGGAGAAGGTCCTGAGAGGAGCGGAGGTTGCGTGAGGGGAGATATTTGGAAATTAGGCCAGAGATGTATGGAGGGGAAAGGTCGTGGAGAGCCTTGTAGGTCATGCTTATTGATATGATACACCATCAAAGTCTGATAGGTACGAGTCTTATCTCTGAGGCCTGCACCTATTTCAGGAACGCTCCACCAAAAGTATTGGCTCAAAATGGAGAACCAGTTGGCTTGCTTATGACTTTCCATCCTGTTCTATAGGACTTCTGAGTACAACGAAACATGTCGCTCACCTCATAGAACATTATAAAGAGTTGTGCTCAAGTGTGACCAGCTCTCCATTTCAAGCTGATACTTTCAGGGCTTGTTCCTGACATAGGTTTGGGTCCCAGAGGTAGTTCCCCCACCTATCAGACCTTGATGGATATCCTATCAATATGTCATCAAAGTTTGTTTTGGAAACACCCCTTTAACTTACCTGTGAAACCAGCTCTATCCCACCGCTGGTGTTCCCGGCCACTGACATCATGCTTAACAGTCGTGTGATGTTGCAGCCAATCACCGAACTTAGAAGTCTTGTGCCATTCTGTCACAAGTTGCGCCGCAGCCCGCAGGTCGGGCTGTGGGCACACTCGTACACCCATTGATTCCCGTGCGCCTGGAGCGAGTGGTGCCGCGGTCCGCATATAGGGCTGAGGGTGCACTCGCTCTCCTGGGCGCATCTGCTTTCCTCGTGTCCCCGCTCTTTAGAGTGTGCGTGCAACGGCTCTCTTAGATTTAAAGGGCCAGCTCGCCGGTAATTAGTTGATTGCCGGCCGCTGACCCTATATAATGGCTTTACCTCCGACATGCCCCTGCCGAATCCATAGCGCCTTTACCTATGCGAGGAAGCCTTTTTGAAGTCCGGTTAGCCTTTTCTGTGTACCAGTCCCGTTTGCTCTCGTCCTTCGACCACGAATCTTCGCCACCTGCCCTGACCTTCTCGCCTGTCTCCGTCTACGAGTTCCCCTGCCAATTCTGTACCGTGTTGCACCTCGGCTGTCTCCGCAAGCAAGTCACATCAGGGGTAGCGACCTGGTAGAATCCCGCCACGGCAGTCCATCCCGATTTGCGGTGGGCTCTGGTTAATAAAGGGACCCACTTAGACTCCGCTCCCTGGTGTGGCCTGTACCACCGCTTGCGGTGGTCCAGTGGATCTACAACTCCAAGCCGTTACACATTCATATAGGGCACAGTGATTGGCAAATGGTTGGCTGAAGCTTATATGACTGGTAAACATGACATCATCAGCAGGGAGTTCCAGGAGCCATGGCGGTACTGGAACAGAGTGGGCTTCAGAGGTGAGTAAGGTTTCCTTTTCTAAATGTAACCTCTTATGGCTAACAGACTCTATTTTTAAAGTAATGGACAAACCCCTAAACCTTTTATGTCCGGACCTATAGAGGGAATGTTATGCATTGTGACCAAAATTTATAGAGAGAGCAAAACAGATTGGGAAAATGGGGTAGGCAGTGGCATATTGGTTTATAAATACAGAAACCAATTTTTGGAATTAGGGTATGTTCACAAGATGTACTGTGGCGCGTACAGTACACGCCGCAGTACATCGTGTCTTTCGGGCGCTCGAGTTGATACGCGCGTACTCCCGCAGCCCCATAGACATTCAGTACTCGCGGTACGTATTCGCTTGAAGTAATTGACATGTCACTTATCTCCCTGCGCTTACAATACGATCGTATTGTACGAGCGGGGAGAGGAGGCGTAATCCATAGTTCTCTATGAGAACTATGGATTACCGTAATTTCGGTGCGCATCTATGCAAATATGCAGCGAAATGCGCGCCGAAATTACGCCGTGTGAACATACCCTTATATCTTCACTAATGGTAGAAAAACAAGTAGGGTGCATTCACACAGCATTGACAAAATACAGGTCGGATTTTCCGATCAGTACTTTCTCTTTTTTGGCACGTGGGGGGGACGGCTTTTGTCCGCAGATTTAAGCCTTTCCCCTTCACATTCACGTGTTCATTTTCCACCCGAAAATCGGGCAGAATAATGAACACATTTTTTGTTATGCCGGTGGTGTCAAAAACCGTCCGGCGAAAAATCCCTGCAGTGTGAACTGCTGCACGGAAGTCTATGCAGATGGTTGACAAATGGTTTTATATACGGTTTTCAAATCCGAAAACCGTCTGTAAATCCTTCTGAAAACCAGTGCTGTGGGGACAAGCCCTTATGAGGTTACTGGGAAGCAAGCTAAAGGGAAATATGTGCTGTGTTAGCTGAATGTATCAATTTGTAAATTTTTTATTAAAATTAAAAGTTTTCTTAACTAGGCCTGGTTCACATCGGAGTCTTTATCACAGATTATGTCAAAAATTACAGAAAAAATAACACAGCATCAATATGACACAAATCACGATAGAAACCTGATAACCCATAGTAGTTAATAGGGTCCATCAAGCGCCATTGGTGTTTGCCATATAATGGACAATGAGGTCCATCAGGTGCCATCGGTTTGTGTCATGTGACGGATCCAAAATTGTGTCCTTTCCTAATACATAGCAAAAAATTTAAATAACACTGCAGGTGGACACAGGCACTAATATTGTATGCCAAGAAATCTTAGATACATAGGGCTACATGTATGAAACCTTTTTAGGTCTAACATGCACTTTGTTGCCCATAGCAACCAGTGGGAGCGCCCCTCTCATTTTTCCACAGCACCATATTAAATGAAAGGGGCGCTGTGATTGTCTGCTATGGGCAACAAAGTGAATTTTAGACCCAGACAGTTTTCATACATATGGCCCATAGAGATCATCCTTTTCTATTCAGCTACTCTTCTAAAATCCTGTAAAAATGTTCAGGAAAACGCACCACCCAGGTCTTTAAACTGACATGTAATGGTACAGCATTAAAGATTAGTAATTTTGGCTTAAACAGTTGCTGTGGACAAACCCTTTTTGTTACAAGGGTTCCCACCTCCCCCAATGATAACCTAATCACAGGATGCTTAGCTGCAAGGAGTTGCAAAGATCCCTCAGCAATCATTGATGGTTGGGTTCCAGCTCTAAGGGTATATTCACATGTTTTTTTCTTGGCATATAGATGCGCGTACTGTGAAGGGTGTTTGAAAGTACGCACTGGCCAGCGTGTATTTTCAGCAGCGTTCCCATTGACTTTCACTTTCCTTTATAAGCGCTGGAAAGAAGTGACTTGTCACTTCTGTCTCCTGGCGCACAGTACGTGCCACGGAATAAGTCTGAAAATCAAAGCATTCAATGAGTGCTATGATTGTACCGTATTTGCAGAGCATACTTTGGTCATATTGCAGCACAATTACACCCCGAAGTATGCACCGTGAATACACCGCGTGATCATACCCTAACTGTTCAATTTCCCTGCAGCGCCACCACATGGTTAACAAAACATTACAAGGCTCCTATTTTAATCAATGGATTGTCCATTTACTGAATCTATGTGATGGAGCCTCCAGAGTGAAATACTCTTTTGTTAGGTCCTATGCAGTGTCAGTAAGCTGTTCAACACAGAATCTAATATGATATTTGAAAATGGGTTTTCTAAATCAGACAGTCCTTCAGCTGGCAGTAAATATCAGCATTAAAAATGGCCGCAATACAGCAGGTCAATAGTTCATTGGATTATGGATGTAGCAAAGTGAATAGCAATCAGCTGACCATAACGTACACACATGTATGAAAACTGTCTAGGTCTAAGACTTTCTTTGTTGCCCAATCAGAGCGCCTGCTTCATTTTTTCAGAGCACTATATGAAATGAAAGGGAAAATCTGATTGGTTGCTATGGGCAACAAGGAAAGTCTTAGACCTAGACAGTTTTCATACATGTGGCCCATAGATTCAACTTATGACTGTCTGATACGACGTATATGGCTGCTTTTCTTACGGGTGAAGATAAGCCATTCATCAATGATTATTCTCACAAACTTTGAAAATGATGATCGACAGCAATAGGCACAACTGTCCAGTTCTTCCAATTTTAAATGAGTTGTCCACTCTTGTAATATCTTCTGTTTTATGGGAGTTCCAAGTATAGGCAAGAGAGTGTGCTCAGCTATTTTTAGAACTTCCATAGAAATAAATGGGAACATCTGTGCAAATATGGCTATCTCCCCCTTGTCCGAGGTTGGCTCGTAGCAAGCTGGCCTCAGAGGGATCTTGCAGTAATTTGTATGGCCAGCTGTGCTATAAAAACTCCAACTTGATAAAGCTACATGCCCAAAAGATCATTTAAATACAAAAGGACTTTCATTGCTGTATTATACCCATAAAGGTTATGCAAAAATCTTTTTCTAATAGTCAGAACTAGTGATTGTTTTTCAGAACATCTTTTTTTCAGGCTAAGGTGTAATGTTCCTTCATGGTTTTGCATGTCTGAAAAGACTCCCAGATGTTTTCAACTCTAAGGTTTAGATGCATGCAGGCCTTTTTGGCAGAGAGATCCCAAGATGAAAGCCTGTATTATTTTCCTAAGTAAGGCAGGCTGATACCTTTCCTTAATCACAAGTTACTTTAACCACAGAGGCAGGGGCATGTAAGGATATCAAAGGAATAGGGATACTTGCTGTTTAGGCTATAGTTCAAGAGGCTTTTCTGATACTGAAAACATATACATGCTAGCATTTCTGAGTCAATCTTTCAAGTAATGCAATATGTCACGGATAAATTAAAAAGACCAGATACTTTTTATAGCAAACAATGTGAACAATGGATAAGCTCTAGTCTAATGTTTTAATCCAAGCTGGTGGAGCCAAGTTAAAGCCAGTGGACCCAAATACTTTCCATTAACTGTAGATGTAAACATCAATGTTGAGGAAGACCATAGGCATCAAATCCAATCTGGAGTAAAAATTACCATTTGGCCAACAGTTATCTTCTCCAAGTTCTCCATGAACATGCCTATTCTACTTAACTACCGTATTTTTCAGACATTAAAAAGCACCGAACCATAAGGCGCACCTATCGTATTTTTCGGACTTTAAGACGCACCGGACCATAAGATGCACCTACTGTATTTTTCAGACTTTAAGACGTACCACCATTTTACTACCAAATTTGGGGGGGGGGGGAATGCGTTTTATAGTCCGAAAAATACAGTATGTTTTCTAGAGGGAAGCAAAATCTAAAAACTGCCTGATCCCTATTCCTCCTTATAGTAAACACTGGACAATGACTGGGCCCAGACATTAGACTGGAATGGATTCTATTAAATCAGTAGAATCTAAAACATTGTTTAAAGCCCACTAGAAACATCTTAGTTTGTGGGTGCTCCTAAAATTGTTTTCCTACAATCGGAGTTAGGGTATGTTCACACAGGTTAATTTCGGCGTGCATTTCGCCGCATATTTGCGCTCTAATACTGGCGAGATGCGCACCAAAATTACGGTAATCCATAGTTCTCCTCTCCCTGCTCGTACAATACGATCGTATTGTATGCGCGGGGAGAAAAGTGACATGTCAATTACTTGCGGCGAATACGCGGCGCGAGCAATGAATGTCAATGGGGCTGGTGGGTCACCAGCCCCCGCGTGCCGCGGGAGTACGCGCGTTTTAGCACGAGCTCCCGAAACACACGATGTACTGTGGCGCGTACTGTACGCGCCGCAGTACATTGTGTGAACATAGCTTTAATGTAACTATTTAAAAATAATTTTTAAATGTAACTTTTTTTTCTTAACGGCTATCAGATATTTTCCTCAACCTGTATCTGACATGCTGAGAAATTGGGCAAGCAGCATAGCGTGTTACCATGTGTAGCTTGTTTAAAACATTGTATCACCAGTGCAGGTGGTTTTCAGGTACATACCTTTAGGCACTCTTCATGTATATTTCATAGAGTGCACTAAAAATGCAACTCAGCAATGTGTGAATAAGGCCTTAGGCCAGATTCACGTAGCACTTTAATGCTTTTCTTTGTTAAAACCAGTAGTGGGTCGTACAGGAACAAACTTATATAAAAACTACCTCCAGATTGCAGTATTAATCAAAAAATATCTGCTTGAATAGGAAATATCATGAAACTGAAATTTGTATTAAAATATCCAGAAGACTAGAGTATATACATCAACAATACATACACTGTTTTAAGTTCCTAGGCTCACTCATTAAACTACAATTTGTTGATGACTCTTTGTAATATACTTGTTTTATTATACAATAGCTAAACTATTGCACTTGGACCCAGTTAAGCCATTATAATACACAACTTTAGGTAACAGCTCTGATAGTTCCTAGATGAAAATAGCATATAATTGTGTAGGAGGTAGTTGAAGAAACACCTTCATGGCGCTCAGCATAAAAAAGTCTCTTCTTTAATGGCGGCAATACCATTTAAAACAGGTAGGAACGCCACAAAACTCACTTTCTCAGTAAAATCTTTAATTTAAATCCCCGACTATAAACAAGGAAGACATACATGTCCTGACCAATGGTCATTTCACATCGCGTGACAACTTCTCAAAGCCTCAAGAGAACTTAATACCGTTGTACATATGGGTACAGAGAGACAACAGGAATGGGGAAAGAGAGGAGAGACACTCTCCTAGTGTAATTTACACAGTATTATAGGTTGGCTTCTCAAAGCCTCGTTATACTTGTCTGTACATTGGGGATTTTCATAAAAGAAGATTTCAGAGAAAGCGATAGCTGTGGCGTTATTACCCATTGTTATATGGTATATAAAACATTATGACCTATTAGTATTCGATTTTTAAAAAGACGACTAATATGTATATCTTCAATTGAATATTGACAATACAGATTATGGGCCACATGTCTGAAACGGTTTTGGTCTAAAATTCACTTTTTTCCCCATAGGTTTCTATGGGGGGGGGGGGGGAGTGAGTTTTAGACCAAAACCGTTTCATACATGTGGCCCTATGAGTCAGCATGCCATACACTTGGTCACAGCGTCCAATGTCATACAACATGTGGTTTGTATATTTTCTGCTCCATTTAAACAAATTTATGAGACCTCCTTAACATGATTTGCTTTGGAGACTGTAAATCATAGCAAGTACTTTATTAGGTGGTCCACAGGTAATTAATGAAAAATCATTCTTGAAACAGTATACATCTGTTGTTTCATGGGAAGAAGCAGGAGTAAGCACACTCCAAACTCTCTACTGGATTCTGGAGCAGGAAATACAAGCAATCTGTCTCTAGGCACACAGAAAGGACTCATTGTATGATGTTACTCCTTATGCTTTATTTCCTAGTGTCCTAGATTGACCTTCTCGAGACATGCGTACTGTTTTTTTGTTTTTTTTTTACATCCTGCAAATCCTATGACCAGTGTTTCCAAACAGAACAGTTAATTTGCCTCCTTGTATTCTCGGTAAAAAAATAAATAAAAAAGCACTACTGTTTATAAATGAGAAGTGAACGGTTCTTACATATCGGGATCCAAAACTACAACACAGCAATATTTATATAGTTAACCGTTGCCAACAAGCCGATAACGCAGTGATTAATCTCTCTAACAGGACTGTTCTCAGCAGGTCAGATGTGTTTGTTAATGTCTGCCAATATTTAGAATTTCTTAAACTTGGTTTAATCTTGTGGAGACCATTTTAATTGCTTTCCGGAAATAGGAACTACTTGTTGCAGATGCTATCATCTACAATTTTCGCCAGATGACGGGGTTATAAGTTGCCCGTTTTCGACAACAAAAGATTGTGAAGGATGTCCGTTCCTGTTTTCTGTCGTCAAGAGATTTTCGTCACCTGTGACATTTAATAGGACTGACACACCCTCCAATACCCCCCTAGTACTTCTGGAATCATGTTAGTAAACACTGTAGCCATGTGCGCGGCACCACGTGGGAAGGCGTCACAGTGACCTAGAATCTCCTGTTCGTGGAGTCACCTCTGGCACCAATATTAATGCAACATCGCCAGAAATCTTTAACTCACTCCCTCCTCGGCTGTTCCCACACTGGAGCCTAAAGAGTGGCAGCAGGTCTGGTAAAATTACGGAGGAACCTCATCCACATTGTCAGCTCAGTGCTGGCATAGTTAGTTTCCGAGACCTGGTTGAAGACTCGGCTGTATCAATAAGTGTTATTATGACTCAGCAGAAGGGTCAGATCATCCGAGCAGCGGCTAGTCTCAATTACTACTGCATGATCTGAAATACCGTCGGTGGTGTTATGCATGTATTACACATATTCTTAATTTTGTGATGACTCCTTTAACAGATATTTTATCACGACATAACGTCCAACTCTTTTATTAGGTTCGTATGAGTGTAGGTCGCGGTGGATGACTTCTTGAGAGCAAAGAGCAGAGGCTAGGTAAGTTGATGGTAGCTCACGTAAGCAGTAATTGAGGGCATATAAGGACGCTACAAAGAGCTCCTCTATGGAGACTAACAAGTAACAGAGTTAAAGACTTACCAGAGTGTTTAATCTACCAAGCTAATGGTAACATAAAAATGATGCAATGTAGATCAAGGTGAGAACTATATTAACTCTAATGCTGCATACGTATACAATTATACCTAGTGGAGTTTCTGAAAACCAATCTACGATGATAAAATACTCACTGAGCGTTAAACTTATTTAGTCCCCGATCCCTGCTTCTAATATCTATCTATCTATCTATATGTAAAAAGCTGGCAGACTACTAATCATCTGTATGGAAAGTAGACGAGAAACATATTGCTATAGTATAGGTTTGAGATTGAGACAAGGCAAACAACCTCTCAAAACAAATGTGTTTAATGGCGAGTGTGTTGTTTACAGACTCAAAATGTTTCTATGCCTTCCAATTCCCTTACAGCACTGCCAACATTATTTATAGGCTCCAGGCAGCAAGGTTTTCTATCGCCAGTGCAAGAACCACCAGACCTGTGTTTGCGAGACTGGTTAGAATCTATTTTTGGCTCACCGCAGATGACCTCTCTCTCTAAGTCACAGTGTTTGATATCGCTCACATGATTGTACAAAGGCAGAATAAAGTTAAAATTGCACTGGGTCAACCTAAGGAGAGCATGTTAGTCCCATAGACCAGGTATCCTAGAAGCACATATAGGCAGTACAATGTTTTTGGATCCTGACCTAGAAACAATTCTGTAAATGTCCCTAGGAATTCTGGGTCGTCTTTTTGTAAACAGTGCAGACATGTGCGCGTATCACCCACGTGTCTCCCGGTAACACATCACATTTAACTCTTCCTTCCTCCATGCAACGGCATAACAAGAATAGAAATTGTGTTAAAGACAAACAACTTTTTTGCAGACGTCAGGCAATTTTTTGTGGTTAGTTTAATTTAGACTTTACACACATAATTTATCCTACTTTGTATTAAAGAAAAACGCAATTAGTATGGAGGATTTTTTGTCCGTAGGATTGATACGTACTATGTTTAACATAACATAGGCTGGTCCATACCTACTATAGCTGCTGTGAGGCCCAGAGGTTAAAGGGGTTTTCTCATCTGACATAGTGGTGACATATCAATGGGATATGCCATAAATGTGTGTTAGGTGCTGGTCCCACCTTTTGGACCCACACCTTTCTCAATAATGAGCAACCAAAAGTCTCATTTGGAAACGGAGAGGTGGTTGGAACTGTCCCATTCATTGCAGTGGGGCTTCCGAGTACAGTTGAACTGAATCGGAGAGTTCCGACGATCTTTCCATTCTCAATGGAGACTTTCAAAGCTCGTTCTTGAGCTGGATGCAATCTGCACCGATCACACATTAATGTCATATCCTATTAATATACCATAAATGTGTGAGATGGAAAAACTTTTAAGGGGGCCCTTTCACTTGCAAGAACACCGCATTTTTTTGTTTTGCGTTTATTTTGTGGGTTTTATTTAGTGTAAAAATATAAATATTTGTCGAAATTACATCTATTAAATATTGTAATGAAAGTCACGCCCTGAGTAAAACTACTAAAATTACCTAACTTGTTTTAAGAGCCACAATGTTATGTAATACTAGTCCAGCAACACCTTGCTTCATTTAAAGAACCACATGCAGCATTCCAGCTCTTACTTCAAACACAATACACTGGCAGTAAGACGCCCATCTATAATGATAACCATAGTTCAGCCTGGCTATTTTTTGCACGTGTATATATATAATGAAATCTGGTGGTGGCCTACACCATAAGTATCTACAGTATATGACACCGTGGATTTGGGATAAATCACAAATTGATGACCTTTCTATATTTGTTCATTTTGGTCTGACAAAATGCACAATGAATGGAGGGTAGAGGATAAGGCATTAATATTTTAGTCCTGGACAACCCTTTAACATGCGTTCAGGCTACTTCTTTTAACTGCATGATAAATGTGTACTTTGAATCCCTTTGTAAGCAGAATTCATTAAACTTTGCATTTGTTTTTGTTCAGATTTGCTGACCATGCATGTTAATACAGAGGACTATGCCGTTGGCAGTCCACAAAGGAATAGGCATGTTTTTTTTTGTTTGTTGTTGTTTTAATCCGACTACAATTTTTTGTCCCACAAATGAAACATTTACTAGAATAAGACAAGTAGATACATTTGGTTTACTGCAGTCTATGGCTACACAATGGCTGTGCCACAGGATAAATTTGAATATCTCTTTATATAATTGCAAAGTTGAGAAGGTTGCAAAAAAAGAAACAGGTTAATTGACCCAAACCTAAAACCCTACTAAGTTGATAAAGAGGAAGGCCATATGGATGCCAGTTGCCCCATACTATAGGAAAAATTACTTACTGACGCCAATATGGCAATCAGAATAAATCCCTGGATTAACGTCCCACTTCCAAATTCAAGAACCCATAACCTGTAATGTTATATTGTTCAAGAAAAAAACTAGGCCTCTCTTGATCTTATACAATGAATCCACCAACACAACTTCTTGTGGCAGCGAGCTTCACAGTATAAACACTCTTAGGCCAGGTTCACACGGCTTAAAATGGGCCGAAGTGCGCAAATTACGGGCTGAAAATAGCCCAGTCATTACGGTAATCCACAGTTCTCATAGAGAACTATGGATTACGTCTCCTCTCACTGCTCGACGAATCCGCCGGGCGGGGAGATAAGTGACATGTGAATTACCAGCGGCGTATACGCGCCGCTGGTAAAGAATGTCTATGGGCCGGCGAAGTGCCGGCCCCCGCTCACTCCCCGCTCCCGCCCCCGTCCACACGGCGTAATTGCGGGACGTAATTACGTCCCGCAGTTAAGCCGTGTGAACATAGCCTTACAGTAAAGAATCCCCATCTGTGTGGTTGGTAATACATTCTTTTCTATAGACATAGAGTAATCCCCCTTGTCATGATTAGAAATCTTAAAGTAAAAACATCATAAAAGAGATCTGTGTATTGTCCATTCACATGTTTGTACATGGCAATTTAATAGCTCCTAAGCCAACTTTTCTCTTTTTGAGGGTGTTGCCATGGGTATTTATGTTAAGGACATTTACTGATGTAAACAGGGCCTTTCTTGGTTTCATTTTGAATTCAGGGGTGTGTTTACTGGCTTCTACTAGGCTGCATTAGAAGCCAGGTCTTTAGCTATAGCAACCAGTGCTGGCAGCCTATCATGAGACATTGTACAGGTCTGGAGCTTTAGCGACCTGAGGAGCTGATGCAGCCCATACAAGAGGGAATATCTCAGAGTAGGTAGGACACTGTTAATGGACATATATTGCAACGTGACTTGATTTTGCAATATCTTTAACATGGAAAGCAATCCTTGTAGTGAGACAACCCCTTTAAGGTTCCCATTCCCTGCCCTCCCATTACCTTGACCCATAAGCAGGAAACAAAAGGAAACTAGTTCCACATTTTTGATTATGATATTCACACCAGCTTTGCCATATTCTCTTACAGTTTGACTTTGATCTGTTTGATGGCTCAGGATTATATTGTAATGTTTTTGTTCTAAAATAGTATTTTATCCATTCATTAATCTATGGATTTTTAGCTGACATCCAATAATTAGCTCTCAATTTTTGGCTACAAATTTTTAACAGTCTTAACATAAACATAGTTCACTTTATCTAGATTTGGGCACATTGACATCGAAAGTCCTGATGCTTTTTACCCTAGTAGAAGACATTCTCTATGAAGAGTTCATTTTTAGGAATCCTGACCAAATCATCTGTATCTGCCAATATTTAGTTTATGTGTATGGGCAGCAAATGCGTGAATCAATATGACTATTTATGAGGAAGCCGCAATGTTTGCTTATCTGAATGGCCCTTAGAAACAAGCAGGGCAGCTTTAAATTTAGACGCTTGCATTCTTTTGAATTACCATGCTCCCGAAATACATAACAAACTATTTATTAGCATTGAATCTAGTTAAGGGTTCATGACAACCACAGAAAACTTTGTTGAGTTGGTCAATGGTCCTTATAAACAACAACAATTCATATTCAACTATATTTTGAATGCCATAAGGTAAAAACTAACACAACTTGATGGAAAGATACTTCATTACTTAGCCAATGAATAAGGTGCATCAAACTTAAAATTACCATATAGCATTAACATTTGAGGAATGTGCATCAAGTTTGCAAGAACTTATTTGATGGTTTAAGAACATAAAATAATACTTTACTGCTTTTCTTATTTTTTTCTAAATAAACATATATGTTTGGACATATTAGACCTCCTTAAACAGTTAATTCAATTCACAATTGAAAAACATGCTATCGTGAATGGGACTGGTTAAGGCCTGTAGGTGCCAAGTCAAGGGTCTGTATGTGAGAGCCACCTCCTACTCACGCAATAGTGTCAATGTAATATAATCATCACGGAGATCAAATAAAATAATTATATAGTACCTACATAGTGATATTCTACAATTCCAAAATTAGGCCGCCATGTAGTTCAATAAAAAGCCTTAATAGTAACATTAACCTACTGTGCTAATAATACAGATGTGAACTGTACTCCTATCAGCTACACCATGACAACGGTTATACAATTTTTTCATGGAGAACCATAATGTCAACAAATATTACTATACTCTTACTCATTTTTATTCGTTTATCAAAAATTATGTCTTTTCCCGGCCTACAAGGTGCATTTCTGGCAAGCGGTGGTTTGTGGATGGCAAAGCTTTGTATTCTGGATGTATGCCCTCCTTGTGATTATACACCACAATGAGACGTAGGGATACTACGAATCTGACTAAACAATTTGTGGTAATGTTTTGTAGAATTATTTCCAAAGATAACCACTGACATTCCTGTTTACTTGGCATCTCTCATCCACGAACATAAGGCTCCGTACACTAGTGAGTAACTTTCCTGAAATCAGCTGAGGATATGGTTAACTATAAGGATTATACTTTACAGAAGAAGAATTTAAACTCAAATTTAGGGAATCTTTGTGCTTTTTTGTGTTGAAGGACCATGAATGAGTTTTCAAAGCCAGTAAAGAAGTAGAACACGAACATATTTGAGAAAATAGAGCTATAGGTTTGCAATCTCAGATGTAGGCTACAAATAAAAGTTATATCTTACCACAATTCAATTGTCATATCGATACAGCTCAATCGTTGACTAGTGGAAACCGAAATCTGACAAACAACCATCCAAAGTACCTCCGGCTTTGAACCGGCGCATGTTGCCTGCTCTTTAAACAATGTTGACATGCCAGAGTCCAAGACCATGCGCACCGCATCAAGACTATTTCAGTGCCCTGGCTAAGTGCCAAGAGTCATAGAAACAATGCCAATACTATACCTCATCAGAAAAAAACAAAACAAAAAAACTTTCCAACCAGATATCAAGAGCAGATTTGAATGCTAGGACCAGGCCGATATCCAGGGCAAATGTCACTTGTTCTGTTCAAGAACCCCAGGTGTCAAAATAAAACTTCAGCCTGGTCACAACATCGTAGAAAAAAAGAAAAGAACTCAGAGTCATCTTCTTTTTCCAAGGAAAGGTAATTGATAATATGGTATAGTTAACCCAATACATTAGATACAACAGCTTAGATACACATTATCATTTCAAAGCAGGTGCAAACAAGTTGCTAACTACCCATCTGCAGACACATTAGTCAAGCCTGATTGTAAACACTGATACGTTTAACACACCTGTCCATGGCTATTGTCTGGCTATTAAGGATTAACTTTCCCAACATATTAGTCCTCCCCACAAGGCTACCTCATTCCATTTAAATGGCATACAAATGTTTTTAATTGACCCCTTTTATCCCAGTCTTTACAGGTTCCAAATGAAAGTGCTATGTTGCAATACACATGTAAATATACAATTGAATCTGCATAGTTCCTCCCTACTATGCAGCACTGCAGACAGCCATTAAGATGCAAATGGAACAGCCTCCATTAGCTAGCAACAGGAAACAGATCTTTTAAATCCCAGGGAATGGAGAAAAAACTGCTGTTGGGAGCTGAACTGGGGATGCAGTTTTCTGAATGAATCTGTGCCGTGCCTTACCTCACTTTTTATATGGTTCAGCCAAAGTGTGACGAAACCAACTGCATTGAAGAATTTCCTTAGGTGCCCCAATGAGCAGTTTACTGGTTCTGAAGGTTCTTGTGTTATCCACTGAAAATGCCACAGGCCGGCTTCATCTCTAGATCATTTTATCCATTTTCTGTAGCTTTCTATGACCACTGAGCATCTCAAATTATACAACCAAATTATGGGTGATGGACTATATGGGCGTTAATATTCACACACATCATGTACCATTATCACATGCTTGTCTGACTTGTACTGTCATTCGAGGTGCCAAAAGATCAACTACTGTTCTATAATAAATCCAACAAAAACACAACAAATCCCATTCAGAGTCATTGACACTGGTTCTTATTATCACAAAAAAGAAACATAACACACGAGCTCAATTTTCTCCAAGGGTTCATTAAGGTGATTAATTATGCAATCAATAAAAATTACGAAAATATATGTTTATAGCTTATGCCTATGTCCTTTTGACTGCGCCTGCCTTTGTGTCTGCTTGTCATTCACCGGCTATCTAAAGGAAAGCTGATTCACCAGCAACACAAAGGCAGAATGCAGCCTTAAAAAAAAAAGCCCAAGGTATGCTGAAAGACACAGACACATGCCGGGAGACAGAAAGAAAAATAGAGCAAGACATCTCTCTGTAAAGTATGCTCCTATCTCGTCACATGGCATGTAGACTGACCACATCAAATGTATAGGTTTAGTGGCATAGCACAAAAAAGGTAACAAAAAAACGAAAAAGAACTTGCATGAAAAAAGCAAAACAATAAACATTCTGCCTAAAAGGAATAAAACAGAAGAGAAGTCCTACCCATTCCCCCGAAACCTAGAACTGTAAATAAGAAGTGAATAATGTTTAGACCTTACTTTTTAGACAGAACAGGAAACATTGAGAAAACCATAAGAAGACACCAAAAACTTACATGTTCTAAAAATTAAGCAAGCACAAAGCAGAAAGCATTCTGGAAAGACGAGGAGGGGGGAAAAACATGAAAAGAAAAGGCTCTTTATTATTTAAAAACTACACTTGTCAGCCATGTTGGAGAAGGATCAGTATTTTCTCCTCTTTATTCTTGCACACACTGAACAAACAGATGTGTTTCCGAGAGTGTGAGAAAGAAACAGGGAAGAGAGAGATAGGGAAGGACGTATGGGCATAAATATAGCACTCTGACCTCTTAAATGTCCCTCTGCCTTGCAGAAATCCAGCAAACACAGTCTGGTCTCCTTTCTAACAAATCCTAAAGGGCAGCCATCTTGCTTCCTTCTGCTCCTCTACGAAAGCAGACTAGCCTCCACATCAATATTCATGGGGCAGTTTGACGTCTGCTCTCATCACTTGATGAAGCCCCGGTGTTGCTGTTCACTGTTCCAAAGGGTGGACGTGACTGGCATGTGAACCAACCCCAAAGTAGTGTCTGCTGACAAGGAGCTCTGCCTGACTGCTAGCTTGGGTAATGTAAATCAGTTCCCTACTCAGGGCTTCCCACATAAAGCCTCACATTTTTTTGGCTGTACAATAGTAAGCAGAAGCCTGGGTTGCCTCGAAGTTGCGGAGTGGATCACGTAGCTATTCCGGCTGACTCCTTGCTTCATAGACACTGCCTCCAGCTACAACACAGTAAACTGCCTTCTGTCATGCAGAGAGAGGGGGGAAGGAATTTGCAGGCGAGATTAGATAGCTGATTTTCTGAATATCACATTACAGTACAGAGCTCTCGCTCTAGTTCCTCCTTTGCATCTCCCCCTTTCGGCTCCTCTTACACACATTTCGACATTTCCTTCCAGCCGTCGTCCTGCAAATATTCATGTGCATTTATTTTCTTTTTGGCTTTCTAGTCGGAGGACTTTAAGACGACGCTGGTAAAAGTTCATGAAAATCGGTCGTTTTCCGGGTGGCGGTGGCCGACCTCTTGTTTACGTTGACCATGTGAACTGCAAAGTGCTTGACACATGCTCCCTAAGTCGTAGCACGCTGCCACCTCGATGACACAACAGCTGACGCACGCCGGTGACAAACTTTGTTTTCCGTTATTGTGTGATGACACACTTTCTATTATTATGCAGTGATTGGGCCGGCGCGCATTTTCCATGGTAATCATTTAGTCATTCTCGACCGTCTGATATGCATGTTCTCAAAACGAGAGAACAAATACAAAAGGATGGGTAAGAGATTCTTCAATCAAATCCGTAAAGTAATCGCTCCTCCACATTGGACGTTGGAAGGTTGTGTTGTAATATGGCTATAAACTCCAAATTTCTGAATGCGTATACAAAGGATTCCCACAGAGCACGATGGGTGCTGGAGTGCATTATTTACTATACTGGTCTTTTCAGAAGGGTACACTGAAAGTTTATCCTGCTCACTTATCTTCCACATGTCCAAACCTACACCCTAGGCTGCCCTGCCCTCTGAACTTTGACCAAAACAGAAGAGGAGGCACTGATAGTGTCAATAAATAATTCACTGTGGTTTTAGAGAGTACTTGTTAACGTAAAGGGATTTTCCCAACTAAAAGATATGGAAAGCTTGCAAATTAAATAATAAACATTATAACCAATAATCATTTTAAAAAATTCTGTACAATTTTTGTTTTAGCTGCTACCTTAGTGCTTCATAGTGTACAGCTCATCTCCAGGAGATACAACCAGAGATGAGAGCTCCTCAGTCCTGGTCACACATGTTCAGATGTTACCTCTCCTCTCAGGCAGCTACTGTTCCATGCCTAATAATCACACACACTCACTGCGAATGTTCAACCCCAGTTAGGGGCCGTTTACATGGCACAGGACAAATACCGGTCGGTTTATCCGACCGGTATTTGTTCTGTTTTCGTGCTGTCCACACAGCCGCTGGGGAATGGCTTTTCTCCACAGTTTGCGGAGAAAAGCCCTCCCGCTTCACATAAACATGTTAATTTCCGTCCTAAAACCGGTTGGAAGAATGAACATGTTCTATGTTTTACGGACTGCCGGCGGTCTGAAAAACCGCCAGGCAGAAAATCCGTGCAGTGGGAACCGCTGCACGGATTTTCCATTAAAGTCCGTGTAAAAGTTTTTCAGACGGTTTGCAGCCGTTTTTCCAAACCGAGAACCGGCTGAATAAAACGGCTGAGAAACCGTGCTGTGGGGACAAGCCCTTACTGTCATTCTACTCTTGTCCTCTGTACTCCATAGTAAGTAATCAAAATAAGTTATCATCATGCTACTTGTTTTTTTTATGGTCTGTCCATTGGCATTTTTTCATCCTCCTCCAAAAGAAGAAACCTCAGATTATTCCATTGAGAAATAAAAAAATCACATTTGGTTCTTGCAGGGATTTAAACCCTCCTAAGGCCTCGTTCACACGGCTTATTTGGGCGCTGATTTCAGCCGTACTGCGCACCGTATTTGCGCTGCAGTATGGCTGGAATCCGTCCCAGTCATTACGGTAATCCACAGTTCTCATAGAGAACTGTGGATTCTGTCTCTTTTCCCCGCTCGGCGAATCCGCCGAGGAGGGAGAAAGTGACATGCACATTATTTACGCCGTGTACGCGCCGTGAATAATGAGTGTCTATGGGGCGGGCGGGCTGCTGGCCCCCCGCTCTGCCCCCGCTGCACGGCTGCCGGCGTAATTGCGGGGCGAAATCCGTCCCCGCAATTACGTCGGCAATAAGCCGTGTGAACATTGCCTAAGACACCTATGCTGAAAAACAGAAGTGCTAACCACTCAGTTTCATTGTAGCTTCTCCTAGCTCTTGTATTTTAGCTTACTTGACTTTACATAAACAGACCTTTGTTTGACTAGAGACAATGTGATCACACTGTGATATCACATGGTGATATCAAGTCTGCTGGGTCACATGATATGTAGTTCAAACAAATTATACAATGCTCCTTTTTGAAGACCCTGAAAGCTGAAGAGAAGACTGAAGAAGGAGAAATGCCTTTGTGTCCAATTCATATTACCTTTATTTATTATATAAAATAGGAAATTGTACAATTTTCTAACATACATGTATTAAAAATTCTGGTTCTGTACCTATTTTATACCAGTACAGTAGGCCCCAATCTGGGAAAAACACAAATGGTACATTCCATATTCCTGTCCATAGTAATGACTGCCATGGAGTACCTGTATAGACAAAACAGTCGTGACCACCCAACATGTCATGTGACCCTGGTATCCAGGTAGCAGAACTGTACTACCTCCAGCAGCGTCTTATCATGTCTGTTAAAGTATGTGAAAAATACAACGCACATTCTTTTCTTTGTCTTATCTTTCTGCGTTGCTTTACAGTTTACTTTATTAACAAAATGACATCTCCTTGTGCAGACCTGCACAACTTGTTAGGCTATAGTGCCCGGACCACCCAGAACCGACCTTGACTGCTGAAAACGACCTCAGACAGCCTGCAAATGCTCTCAAACTGGATGGTGTCATTCACTTTGAGGCAGAGTTTACATAAACCCAGCCCCTTTAACCCATTAAGCTCCAGGCCTGAAAATACTTAATGACCAGCAAATTCTTTAGTTGTTGCCTCCTTGCATTTCAACAGTCATAACTTTTTTATTTTTTCAATGAATGAGGCCTCGTTTTATTTGGGACAAGTTCTACTTTTTGGGGGAATAGTTTAAGTTCACTTATAAATTATTACAATGTTTTCTCAATTTTATTTCACTTTTTTAAAATTATTTTTTACACCATTCACATTTCACACTTAACAACTTGTTAGATTAATTCTACAGATTATTACGGTCGTGTGGATACCTAATATGTGTAGGTTTTTTTTTTGTGTAATGTATGCACAATTATTTTCCATTAAATATTTATTTTTATTTTATTATCTATTTTATTTATTTTTTCTACCCTTTTTTTATGTTTTTTTCATTTTTTTAAAGCCCATGAAGGGATAAAGGTTTAATTTTTTTTTACACTTAGTAATGTATTAGCATATTCCTATATGCTAATACATTATAAACTGTGTCGGTTTGACACAGGCAGCAATCAGGGCAGCTTGTTACACAGACAGCCCTGGGGCTACTCTAGGTCCCCAGGGCTGACTGTGCAGCCATTCCCCGGACTCTGTCAGGTCACTGGGAGTCCTAATCACTGACAGAGCAGGAGGAAAGCCCTTTGATTATGCTGCGGTCATGAACAGTGGCAATCAAAGGGTTAAGCAACCACTGCTCCCCGGCACTTGTAGAGGCCGCACTGGAAATAGGGCTGTGAAATACAGCTCTGTTCTCAGCGCTGCTGAGGCGCCAGGAGCCACAAACCCTGATGTCTACAGCGACTCCAAAAGATGTCGCTGCAGACAAACGGTCGTTAAGCGGTTAAAGGGGTTGTCTCACCATGCTATTCCACAGAGCCACAGCCAGCTTCAGGCTCCCACTTCCTGGCTATTTCTAGGTTGAGTCTGTTACAGTGACATGACTGCTGGAGGTTCATAAACTTTAGTGCACAAGGCTACAGAGTTCTAAGGGTTAAAGCTTGTCATTAACTTACATAAACAAGTTACTGTGCTACTGATAACACTCAGCAATGAGTGACTCATCATGGTTCGTAGCTTGAAGCAATCATGTTACGGTTGTGGAAGGTCAGTATGTACTATAAAGGATCAGTCCATACCGTAACAACCGTAACCAGCTATAGTGGATCGCCTGTGCTACCCCGAGCGAAGATGGTAAGGTGGAGATCACACCAGGGAGCGGAATCTAAGAGGCCCCTGGTCTTTACTGGAGCCTGCAACAAGGCTGGATGGGCTTGACTGTGGGGAATCCCCAAGTTGCTAGCCCTGATGTGGCTACTCGCGGTAGCAGCCGAAGTGCTGGACGTAGCACATCGGTAAACAGATAGAAGTGATGGTTCAGAGGCAGGTAATGGACTGGAACAATGGCAGATAACAGCAGGGAATTGTAGATAATAGACTCATGCAGCGTCAGGAACAGCAGTAGAGTACTTTGGATAACACAGGGTTAATGTCAGGGCTAGGCTGTGGGGAGCAATGTTCAGCAGTAGCTGATCAGCGACCCCACCCAGATAGACAGTCTGCTGGGAGCTGTGTGAGTGACAGAGGTCCAGCCACTCCGGACAGGGGACGTGTCGCACCAGCCCATGGGAGAACCCGGAGGCCGCTCCAATCAGCTGCAGGGGCGGTATCCGGGAATCACTATTAAACTTCCTGCAGGCTGAGTGCTGCGCCTGTGATATTTCCTGGCTGCCTAGTTTCCTTGTATTTTGTATTGTGCTGTTTATTTGTGTACCAGACCCCGGTTACTTACCTCGGCTTGTCATCTGATTTTGTACTTCGCTCCTGTTCGTGTTTGACCCCGGCCTGTTAACGTTTTTCCCTCTGGTTCTGATTTGTGGCTTTGGCGTTCCCGTTTTGGTATTGACCTGGACTGTCTGACTATTCTTCTTTCTGACGGCCCCAGCACTCTAGCAGCGCAGGGACTGTCGTCCAGTTGGTGTCTGCCGCCTAGGGCAGCACATCAAGTAGGCAGGGACAGTGGGCTGGGTTCCAGTTAGGGCTCACTGTACCTCCCTTGACGTGACATTATCACAGGCCGAAACCGTTACTGCTCTACCCTCGCTATGAACCCCATGACAGCTATGGTAGAGTAGATGCAGGGGCTTACCCAGGTAGTTCAAGATCTGGCGCTGCGGGTACAACAGCAAGAGACTTCCCAAAGTCCAAATGTCCCTGCACTACCTTCTCTTCCTGTGGAGCCCCCTATCCAGTTGCCTGACAGGTCCTCAGGCAACAGGAAGGCTTTTCTGACATTTAGGGAAGGATGTCGCCTGTATTTTAGGCTCCACTCAGATACCTCAGGCAATGAGGAGCAGAAAGTGGGAATAGTTATGTCCCTACTTCAGGGTCCCCCTCAGGAGTGGGCATTTTCTTTACCACCTGATTCGCCAGAACTGCTTTCCGTGGACAGGTTCTTTGTCTCTTTAGGCATACTTTTTGATGACCCTGATAGGGAAGTTGTAGCCGAGGCTCAGCTGACCTCATTGAGGCAGGGTCAAAAGACTGTGGAGGAGTTTTGCTCTGAATTTCGTCGCTGGTGTGTTCCGTCTGGGTGGAACGACCCAGCTCTTAGATGCCAGTTTAGATTAGGGTTAGCTGACCACATGAAGGATTTATTGGTGGCTTACCCTACCCCTGGTACTTTAGATGAGGCTATGGCACTAGCCATTCGGCTGGACAGACGTTTTAGGGAGAGACGTTGGGAAAAGGCTTCCCCTCCGGTGGTCCACACCATGGTCCCTTCTACACCTTGTTTCCGATTTAAACCCAGAGAAGCCTATGCAAGTGGGGGCTTCTTCTGAGACTTCGGCTAGTGACTGTAGAACTACTCGTCACACCCAGGGGTTGTGTTTCTACTGTGGCGATGATGGACACGGCATTCGGGAGTGCTCCAAAAGGAAGACCAGGCCGGAAAAACTCCGGCGCCTAGGTAATTTGCAGGAAGGTCACCTAGGCGAACAGGTATTTCCTATTGTATCCAAAAAGTTGCTGCTCCCAGTTAAGATCTCATATTTGTCTCTGTCTGGTTCTGGGAACGCTTTTGTGTATTCTGGGTCAGCTTCCAATTTTGTAAATGCATCCTTCGTCAAACGTCTGGGCCTACCTTGGAGGCCGCAATTGACAATACTCCTCTGACAAGGGGCACAAACCAACAATGTACTCCTGAACTCGAGATGGGGGTAGGAGCCATACATACAGAAAAATGTATTCTATTTATCATGGAGGGGCTGCCCGCTGATGTGGTTTTGGGGCTGACCTGGCTTCAGAGACACAACCCGGTGTTTGACTGGAATTCAGGAGAATTTATTAAGTGGGGACACCAGTGTGTTGACAGATGTCTCCCTGTCATACTGGGCAATACAGAGGTAGAACAGATTCCTGTTTTCATTCGTGACTTTGCTCAAGTATTTTCTCAGAAACAGTCGGAGATACTACCCCCCTCATAGATTTTATAACTGTGCCATTGATCCTATTGCCCGGAGTGTAAGTTTCCTAAGGGGAGGATATATAATCTGTCAGGTCCTGAGAGACTAGCATGAAGCAATATATTTGCAGAAAGCTTTACAGAAGGGGCATATCCGACCTTCTGTGTCCCCTATGGGTGCAGGGTTTTTCTTTTTAGGGAAAAAGGATGGAGGCCTCCGTCCATGCATAGACTACCGTGAACTTTATAAGATAACGGTAAAAAACCAATATCCCTTACCCTTGATTCCTGATCTGTTCAATCAAATCCAGGGAGAGAAGTGGTTTTCAAAGTTAGACCTGAGGGGGGCCTATAATCCTCATCCGTATCAGAGAAGGGGGTGAGTGGAAGACCGCGTTTAACACTCCTGAGGGTCATTTTGAATATATGTTTATGCCATTTGGGTTGTGTAATGCTCCTGCGGTCTTCCAGAATCTGATTAATGATGTTTTCCGAGAACTCATTGGTTGTTGTATGGTCGTTTACCTGGATGACATTTTAATCTATTCGAAGGATTGGTCGTCACACGTTAAACACGTATGACAAGTATTGTAAATCTTGAAGGAGAATAGTTTGTTTGTCAAGCTTTAAAAATGTGTTTTTGGAGTGCAGAAGATACCTTTTCTTGGGTACATCTTGACTCCTAACTCATTCTGTATGGACCCCTGTAAAATTCAAGCTATTCTCGATTGGGTCCATCCTTCGTCCCTGAAGGCCCTACAGCGATTCCTAGGGTTTGCTAATTACTATCATAAATTTATTAGTCATTTTTCTGTCTTAGTTCGGCTGTTGACTGACATGACCAAGAAGGGGGTAAAGTTCAGTAACTGGCAACCCAAGGCCATAGAGGCATTTGAGAAACTTAAGCAGTGTTTTGTATCAGCTCCTGTGTTGATTCAAGCAGTTCATACCAAACCCTTCGTCGTAGAGGTTGATGCTTCTGAGTATCGTGCAGGGGTGGTCCTGTCTCAGGGATCAGCCACTATGACTAACCTTTGCCCTTGTGCCTTCTTTTCACGTAAATTTTCCTCGGCTGAAAGGAATTATGACGTTGGGAATCGGGAGTTATTGGCTATTAAATGGGCCTTCGAGGAATGGCGCCACTTCCTCGAAGGTGCCCAGCTTCAAGTCACGGTCCTTACTGATCATAAGAACTCTACCTTTTTAGAGAATGCTAAAAGGTGAAATCCACGTCAGTCACGTTGGGCATAATTTTTTACACTTTTCAACTTTGTTGTTACTTACAGACCAGGTTCTGAGAATGTTAAAGCTGATGCGCTATCTAGAAGCTTCTGTGCCAGCCACGCTTCCCAGGAGGATCCAGTACCTATATTGCCCAAGGAGACTGTTTTTTCAGCTATTTCCCCTGATTTAGCCCCTGAGATTAAGACCCCCCAGGATATGAGACCTGCTAATTGTCCTGTTTCGAAGGTCTTTGTCCCCATTCAGCTCCGGCTACGATTATTAAAAGAATTTCATGAGTCTGTTTTATCTGTACATCCTGGAGTGTCTGGCACAAAAAGGCTTATTTCTCATATTTACTGGTGGCTGTCATTGTCTCGTGATGTTGAGGCCTATGTGGCATCTTGTGAAGCCTGCGCTCGGGCAAAGGTTCCCAGAACTCGTCCTCCTGGCGAACTTTGCCCTCTACCTATATCTGAACATCCATGGACCCATATTTCCATGGATTTCATGATGGACCTTCCTCCTTCGGAGGGAAAAACGGTTATTTGGGTGGTGGTTGTTTTCTACAAAATGTGTCATCTTGTTCCTTTAAGGGGGTTACCGTCATCCAGAAAACTTGCTGAACTGTTTATCAAACATATTGTCAAACTGCATGGTTTACCGGAGAATATTGTTTCTGACAGAGGGGTTCAGTTCGTGTCTCGGTTTTGGTGAGCCCTTTGAAAGGCTCTGGGTATCACTCTGTCCTTGTTCTCTGCCTTCCACCCAGAGACTAATGGGCAGACAGAGAGGGTAAATCAAATAGTAACTCAAAAACTCCGTTGTTATGTATCTGATCGGCAGGTAGACTGGGTAAAGTACTTACCTATGACAGAATTTACCATGAACAATCAAGATAGTAGCTCGTCCGGTACTTCACCATTTTACTGTAGCTATGGTTTTCACCCAAGGCATACGTCATTTTCCAGTGCTACGTCTGATCACAGCGGAGTGGATGTAATCATTAAAGATCTGGACACAGTCTGGGCCCAAGTTCAGAGGAACTTGGTTCATACCCAGAACATCCAGAAGAAATATTCCGATAGGCGGCGTCTTTGTTCTAGAAGGTTTGCGGTTGGGGATAAAGTATGGTTATCCACCCGAAATCTGCGATTAAAAGTTCCTTCTGGTAAACTCGCTTCACGATTTGTTGGTCCATATGTGGTTCAGGAGGTGGTTAACCTGGTGGCATACCGTCTCAAATTACCCTCTTCTCTCCAGATACACAACGTGTTTCATCGCTCTCTTATTAAGAGGTACATTCAGCCGGTGACTCTAGTCCTCCGCCTCCAGTTTGTATAGAGGGGGAGTTAAAATATGCAGTACCTGGTCCACTGGAAGGGTTATGGTCCAGAGGAGAGATCATGGGTTCCAGCGACATCCATCCATGCGGCTCACCTGATAAGGGAAAACCATTAGTCTCACACAGACAAACCAAGACCAGGTAAGGGTACAGTCGCCCCTCCTAAAAGGGTTATTACTGTCAGGTCTAGGCGGCGCTCAGTCTGCAGGGAGCAACGTTCTGCAGGAGCTGATCAGCGACCCCACCCTGAAAGACAGTCTGCTGGGAGCTGTGTGAGTGACAGAGGTCCAGCCACTCCTGACAGGAGGCATGCCGCACCAGCCCATGGGAGAACCCGGAGGCCGCTCCAATCAGCTACAGGGGCGGTATCCGGGAATTACATTTAAACTCCCTGCTGGCTGAGTGCTGCTCCTGTGATAGTTTCGTTGTATTTTGTATTGTGCATGATTAAGGGTGTTTACCCGAAACGCGTTGACTCTGTCTGTCGTGTCTGGATTTTAATGATTTGATACAATAAAGAAGATTATTTTATTTATCCAACGGTGCTGGATCTTTTTCGCCATCCATGCAGACTTCTTGTCTTCTGTTATTTGTGTACCAGACCTCTGCTTGTTTTCCTGACCCTGTCTTGCATTCTGATTTTGTACTTCGTTCCTGTTTGTGTTTGACCTCGGCTTGCTTTACGTTTTTCTCTCTGGTTCTGATTTGTGGCTTGGCATTTCTGATTCTGGTTATTGACCCGGACTGGCTGAATCTTCTTCCTCCTGACGGCCCCAGCCCTTTAGCAGCGCAGGAACTGTCGCCCAGCTGGTGTCTGTCGCCTACGGCAGCACATCAAGTAGGCAGGGACAGTGGGCTGGGTTCCAGTCAGGGCTCACTGTACCTCCCTTGACGCAACAGTTAACACAGGTAACAGCAACCAGTACAACAAACAGGGGTCAGGATCACAGGAGAATATCCAGGAACTCATAGTAGAGCAGAGGCAGCAAGTTCCTTAATTCAGAGGAGATCACAGGTCATTGGACACGTACTTAGGTACTGTCCCTTTAAATTACCGACAGCTGCATGCACAAAAAGCCGGAGAGAACGGGTGCGTGCAGGATCGCGGACCAGAGCAGGAACGAGGACAGAAGAGTTTAACATAGGAGTGGGCGACGCTGCCGAGAGTGGAGAACTCACCAAAGAGTCAGGATTAACAACGGAAGACAAAGCCAGATTACAGCGATGCCCGCAATCCGAAACTAGGACCTCAGCATGGACAGAGAAACTTGTGTACACAAGCAGTAGATAAAATCTCCTCTATCTCATACACAAAGCTAAATCAAAACAGCAATGTATTTGGTAATAGTCTTTATTTACCTTTGCCTAGTTGTTTAAAGCTAATTATTGTGGCAAGAAAATCCTTTAAAGGGGCCGATAGAAATCCTGTTCATTGTGCAAGCCGGCCCTAGAGACACAGCAGTATTACAAGTAACTACACACAGTGAAGAAATTGCTGGAATTACCATATTAATAATAATTCCCTCATTATGCCTATTCAGTTACCCAATAGATGTCATGTAACCCTGCTGCTAACTGACTGCCAGGAGGTCACATAACACATTTTGGTAGTCACATAACGGTTTAGTCCATACAGTTAGTCCTTTGGAGCCATAACTATGAACAGGAATATGGCCTGCACCATTTTTTTTTTTAGCTAGGGGCCACATGGATTAGTATAGTTAGGTACAGGAGCAAATGTATATGAAAAAAATGGTATAATTTCCTATTATATACATAATAAATAAAGCATAAAGTGGTCAACCCCAGAGCAGGACTGGCTGTGGAAGCAAGAATAGTTGCAGTGGACGACCCAACAGCATATACACAGTAGATCTAGCTTCTTAACATTACAATACATCCATGTTTGAAGCATCAAAGGCCTGTGTCGGTTTATCAAAAGAAACTTATGTGGCTGTGGTGCTTCCTCCCGGTAGCAAAACTCTCCAGATGACATTGCTCAGACACGGCAGTATATGAGTTAAAAAAAATGCAGACAGACCTCTTCATTTCAGGTACGTGTATGCTTTACTACACCTATTAGTTATTGCCAGGGTTGTCTTCAGGGCAGTACTAGCAGGGGCCCAGATCAAATTTTAAAAATAAGGGTCCCGTGGCCGCTTCCACCTGCCTTCCACAGGTACATTTATCTGTTCAGTGGGGGTCAAATAATTTCAATGGGATCAGGGGGGGCAAAATGATTTCCAGGGAGCGTGACAAGGTGCAATATCAGAACTGGCAATGAGGCCCAAATGCTTTGGCTAGATGGGGCCTTAACATTCCAGATGGCAATTCTGGCTATTGCATCCACTGGGGTATAATGCTCTTGGCTGATATGGATCATACAACTCACTCCATGGCTACTATCTCATAGGAGTAGCACAGGCTGTCAGTCAGTGAGAGAAAGATATACAAAGACAGTGCATACTCCTATTTTTTTTATAAATTTTTATAAATAATGATCTGATCAGTCAATGGGATAATACTATCAGAACACAGCTATTCCAAGAAAAGCTAAAGCTATATATGGTCAGCTATTCATCAGTGCAGCTCCAGCAGCGGAGCAGGACAGAACACTAACTTCATCCAAAGATTTACAATGTGCTGAAGTTTCAATTTAAATTGGTTTTCCCATCTGCCTGTTTCACATAGTCTGCTCGTCACAGCCAGCTTCAGGCTCCCACCTCCTGTTCATGCTGAGGTTGGTTCTACGGCAGTGATCACCTCTACTATTCCTAGCTGAGCCTGTTTAAACGACACTAGTGACTGAAGGGTTTAAGCTGCAGGACAAAAGGCTACAGAGCTCTAAAGGGTTAAAGTTTGTTAGTAAAAAACATAAACAAGTTCCTGTGCAGCAGATAAGACACAGCAGGAAATGATATCCCCATCCTGGCCACTGTTGCTATAGCTTGTTAAGACAAAGAAAGCTGTTTAGTACCTAGAGCAGCTTTGTATACAAGCAGGAGATAAGAACTGTTTTAGTTCTGAAGGGAAGCAAAATCAGAACAGCGATGTCTTATATAATAGTCTTTTTTGTAACTTTTGCCTACATGTTAAAAGTTAATAAATGTAACAAGTATGCCCCTTTAAGGTGATTAGCAGATCTGCTTAGGATGCTTTCACACAGCGCAGTTTTGGTGCAGTTTTAACTGCGCTCCAATTAAACTAAACTGTCTTTATTGCCAGCAAGCTTCTTTCACTTTTCTAAACTGTTTGGAAAGTGAGTAATCAATTAGTGTGTTTGTAATTCACGTGACTTCAGACACAGTCATTGATTACTTACTTGAAACACCTTTCTGAACAATTTAGATAACTGAAAGAAGCTTGCTGGTAATAAAGGCAGTTTAATTGGAGCGCAGCTAAAACTGCACCAAAACTGCGCTGTGTGAAAGAACCTTTAGAAGCCCCCTGCATGGCTTGCTGATTTTCTCGATCATATGGGAAAATCAAGTTGTGAGTCACTAGTTTAAGCAAAATCCCTTTCAGTGAAAAATTTGCTGTCTCAGCTATTGTATGCTGTAGAGCCATATGTGTGGCACTAATTACAGGAACACAATACTCTTTCCTGGTCATTGTACACCTGTAAGTCTTTAATTAGGCTATCCCTTCCCTTAGATGACCTAATAACACTAATATAGGGTTTTTGATAGCACTTAAGGTCACTTAAATATCACAATTTTTTCAAACTACCAATGAATACCCAATGACTTAAATTGGTCCCATCTGCCTCTAACTTGGGGGAGGGAACCTGTCAGTCTCAGAATGGAGAGTCGATCATGAGTGTGCACAACTCTCTTTTACGTTCTATGGGAGTTCTGAGTACAGCTAAACACCGTACACAGTGCTTACTAGTACTTGGAACTCCAACAGAATGGAAAGTTGTATGCAGGAGCAACCGGCTCTTAATTCTGTACTGAGACTTTCAGGGGCCTGTTCCCAAGATAGTCCTGGGTGCTATGGATATTCCATCAAAGTGTGAGATGGAGACACCGGATTACAGTTATTCTTTTACAGTGGCACATGCCCACTAAAATGTTATACTGGCTTTAAGAAGGTAAGCAACTTGAATGAATTGTACATCCACCGAGTTATATATAGACAAACAACTAGAGATACTAATATACTGGATAATTACATGCATGTGCTATTAACTAGCACGGAGATCGCATGCAACCTATGTATCCAAGCATCCTACTATTAATAAAGTGTATGTACAAAAAAATTTATAACTTTAGTAACTTTTAGTAATCATTGGTATTTGCTGGAAGCACTAACATCTTAATCAGAGAAAGTGTGCATGTGCCCTGTTCTTGTAGCTTAGTGAATAAGGAAGTTAGTTAAAATGCATGCTCATTCAATTAACTAAGGTATGGGTCAACAAGCTTTAGGAAGGTATATAAAAAAAATACATAGGCATATGGACAAAATTGTTGGTACCCTTTCGTTAAAGAAAATAAAAACAACAATGGTCACAGAAATAATTTGAAACTGACAAAAGTAATAAATTCAAATTTACTGAAAATCAACTAGGGAAAATCAGAAATTGTGTTTATTCACCTGAAACAAACAAAAAAAAATCAATGAAATTGGTCTGGACAAAAGTGATGGTACCCCTATAAAATATTCAAATTAATTTGACCATAAGGACATGTTATCCTAAGGTGCGTTCTGTAAATAGCATCGCAGGTGTCTTCAAACTTATAATCAGTCAGTGTGCTTAACTAAAGGGTGAAAAAAGTCACGGTGCTGTTTGGTATCATGGTGGGTACAAAACACTGAACATAGACTAAAGGAAGCTAAGAAGAGAGTTGTTAAAGGTAAAGGTTATAAGACCATCTACAAACAGCTTTATGTTCCTTTAACTACATTTGCATATATGTTTTAGAAGTTTAAGGTCTAAGGGACTGTAGCCAACCTCCCTGGACGTGACAGCTAGGTAAAAACTGATGACAAACTTAAGAGACGGATTATGGGAATGGTATCCAAAGAGCCCCTAATTTCTAAAAAGAAGAGGTGAACTCCAGGGTCAGTGTTAGATCACACCATCCGTCGCTATTTTTGCCAAAGTGGACTTAATGAAGGCGACTGAAGATGAAACCAATGTTAAAAGAAAATCATAAAGTGTGACTGAAATGTGCTAAAATGCATGTTGACAGGCCACAGAGCTTCTGGAAGAATGTTTTTTGGACAGATGTAATGAACCTGGAGCTTTTTGACATGTCACATCAGTTCTATGTTCACAAACACAAAAATGAAGCGTACAAAGAAAAGATGAATGTAACTACTGTGAAACATGGAGGAGGCTCGATTATGTTTTAGGGCTGCTTTGCGGCATCTGGCACAGGGCGTCCCGAGTCTGTGCAGGGTACAAGGCATTCTGGAGTGCTGCACAATGTGCTTCCAAGTGTCAGAAAGCTTGATCTCAGTCACAGGATACTAACCCAAAACACACAGTTAAAAGCATACACGAATGGCTAAGAGCAAAGCATTGGACTATTCTGAAGTGACTTCTATAAGCCCTGATCTAAATCCTATTGAACACCTGTGGAAGGAGCTGAAACATGCAGTCTGTAGAAGGCTCCCTTCAAATTGGAGATAGCTGGAGCAGTTTGTTCATGAGAAGTGGGCCATAATACCTGTAGAGAGTTGCAGAAGTCTCACTGGGAGTTACAGAAATCTTTTGTTAGCAGTGATTGGCTCAAAATGTTGTGCAACAAAATATTCAATTAAAGGAGTGTTCCCGTGAAGCAAAGTGTACTGCACGTCAGCTCTCAGCTAGCTGCAAGAGATGCATGAGAATTACAAGTTATTATTCATATGTGAATAAAAAGGGACATTTATAACATATTTCTATATTCTATCACTGTAGTCATGTCACTTTCCATTTGCTGATGTTGGGTTAGGAAAGAAACATACATTTTTACTTCTTACCTATTGTGTAGATTACAGTTATTTTCCAGATGCACCCTCCACTCACTAAAACACATCTTGTAAAAGCACTTCAACTTAAAGGGGTTTTCTCAATACAAGCTTTTGCATAAATCTGAGCATTTTCTCTGGCTTAGATTTCCAAATTCAGGGGCGGGTCTCTCCTCTAGGTAGGCATGTCTTCCCTCACTGAGGAGTGATGACATCATCACACCTCCTATTTGCTTCTGCTGGCTCTTGAATCTTCTTCATTCTGTGTAAGCAGTGGGAGGGAGTGGATGTCATAGCTCTCCAGACCTCTTGCAATGGTCAGTTCTCAGACCTGGAGAGCTGTGATAGTCACCTCCCTCCCAGGGTCCCCAATCAATCCGTGTAACCTTGTAACCAGAACACCCGCATTGGTGTAAATAGTTATAAATACAGCCCCCTAATATTACAGAAAGTGAAGTCTTGTCATTGTTTCTAGCAGAGTGTATAAGGGTGTGTTAAATGGGTGGGGGGAGCAGAGTGTATAAGGGTGTGTTATATGGGTGGGAGGAGTGAATATAGCTGCTAAAGAGACTCAGTATTTGGCCAGATCCTTTAAAATAGAGCTATGACTGAGAGAGGAGCAGAGGAAACAAGCACAGGCAAGCTGATTCACACAGCTCAGGGGGCACAGAGAGCAAGACAGCCAGTCACAGCACAGGGAGCATGTCCTGACCATAGGTTGAACCAAATGAAGGCAGCCAATCACAGCACAGGGGGCATGACCCAACTCCAAGCTGCAAAAATTGCCCTAGACACACACAGATTAGCTAACAGATGATATACTAAATTATTTAGGTAATACAAACCAATTGCAAAAGTGCTTATTTTTGCTGTCCCCATCATTACAGATATTATCTTGTAGCGAGAAACCCCTTTAAGTTTAGTCAACATACGCCTATACACTTATAAAAGCCACCACCACATCACCATTACACTAGTCAATAAAAATAACTCCCATGACCCCATGACTTGATACAATACACGACTAAACAACTGACTGTCTGGTATGTCTTTAGTGTGCTCAATTCTATGGTTTCCTCGAGAAGTACCCGTCTGTGTGCAGTCAATCTTTAGTATAAGAGATATGGTAACAGCTGAGTGTCACATTAAATGTATTAAGTCTTTAGTGGTAAATATATCTACCCAAGACGAAATATTAGATGTATTGGCAATTAAAAATTACATATAAAATATTGTCCTTCTGTAGCTATGAGAGAGAACTATTGTATGGCAGGGCAGACAAATTTCACTTTACTTCAGCTGCTACTTATTTCTAAATAGTCTAATTACAAATAATAGGTAATCACATAATAAGTGCTCTATTGTTCTCTCCAAAGGGATACATAATATTATACTAGAGTAGTCACTCTATAGAAATACATGAATGGAAAATAGGATAATCTATTTCTGCACTAGGCAAGGAGAGGAGGGGGGATTATTGCTAATTATATTTACACCTCTCAGACCAGAGCTGACCAGAAAGAAGGACCATCAAGTAATCCTCTCACTGATGCGATATCAGAGCTCATAGAAGGGAAGTCAGAGAGAGTAAAGTAAATGGGGAAACTTTAATAATGATATAACAAAAAAAACAACAAGCGAATCAGAAAAAAAAATCTATGTAATAGTCGCATATTGCTTGTCAGTAAGTGAAAAGAAAATTTTTACTGGCGTCCCTTTAATAAAGCAAGAAAAAAAAATGTACGCTTGGTTAGAGGCGTAGACACAGGAACAAAAGGAGGGGTCCATCCCTTGTTTGGGGAGCCACTTTTCACATGAGGAACCAGTGTCTTTTAGGGAGTCGACACCATACCAGGGCAATGAGGTTGAGGGCCAGGAACTATCCCTGGATGGTGGGATTCCCCCACCCCAGCAGTGTACCACTACTATAAGCCCCAGCATCTTTTGCTGTGCTTTGTCAATCTTCCTTCCTCTTTTTGGGGTATTTCTACTAGCGCTGCAAACGGTCTCAAATCTAGCTCATACATGCCAACTCTCCCGTTTTTGGCGGGTGGGTCCCGCTATTTGGGGTCCCCCCCCCGCCCTCCCGGGGGGAGTTGGCATTCCTCCCGCCGCCAGCAGGCGGCGGGGGTCCTTTAAATGGCCGCGGCGCCAGAGTAGCGCTGTGCCGCCGGTCCGTTCCCACGGGCGGGTGAAGCGGGCGCAGGGTCCGCTCACCCGCCCGGAGTCTCGCTGAGCAGGGAGGAGGCAGGAGGGAGCGCTCCCTCCTGCCTCCTCCCCCTGTATGTCCGGCGCCGCTGTGCGCCGTACACACATGTCAGCGTCACAGAGGAAGTGACGTGCGGCTGCACTCACTTCCCCTGTGACACTGCTGAGGAGATGTCCTGGTCAGGTAAGTGGGTTTTACTATTTTATTTTTATTAGTTTTAGGTGGGCACAGTCTGGCTACAATGGGGGGTCTACCTGGCTACAATGGGGGGTCTACCTAGCTACAATGGGGGCAATACCTGGCAAAAGATGGGGCACTAGCTGGCTAACAATGGGGGCAGTACCTGGCTAACAATGGGGGGCACTACCTAGCTACAATGGGGGGTCTACCTGGCTACAATGGGGGTCTACCTAGCTACAATGGGGGCAATACCTGGCAAAAGAGGTGGCACTACCTGGCTAACAATGGGGGCACTACCTGGCTACAATGGGGGGCACTACCTGGCAACAAGGGAGGCACTACCTGGCTACTAAATGGGGCACTACCTGGCTACTAAAGGGGGTACTACCTGGCTACAATGGGGGCACTACCTGGCTACAATGGGGGGTCTACCTGCCAACAATGGAGGCACTACCTGGCTAACAATGGGGGCACTACCTGGCTAACAATGGGGGCACTACCTGGCAAACAATGAGGGCACTACCTGGCAACAGAGGGGGCACTACCTGGAAAGCAATGGGGGCACTACCTGGCCAACAGAGGGGGCACTACCTGGCAAACAATGGGGGCACTACCTGGCAAACAATGGGGGGGCAACTACCTGGCAAACAATGGGGGGCATCTACCTGGCTAACAAGGGGGCACTACCTGGCTAAACAATGTGGCTCTACCTGGCATACAATGAGCGCATCTACGTGCCTGTAAGGGGCACTACCTGGATATGGGGGGCTACTACCTGGCTATAAGGGCATCTACCTGGCTTTCTTCCTAAGGGCCGTTATGCATAGTTATGGTTTTGCGAAGTAGGTGAGTGGTGTGCTTTTTGAAGGGGCGTGGCATACCGTCAAGATGGGCGTGGCCATGCAAATTTCTCCCGCGGCGCGCTACGCGCGCGGCCCACTAATATCTCCTGCTTTTTCATTGTCAAAAGTTGGCAACTATGAGCTAGCTACGAGCCAGTCACCTCAGAGAATGGGGAAGACAGCACTTGCAGCCATCCTCCTTATTTTTTCTGTGAAAGGTCCCATTCTAGCTGAACAAGAGTGCTCGGCTATATTCCGAACTTCCATAGAAATGAATTGGGAAAGGATCTACAAGCACTGCCCTCCTCATTCTCAGAGATGGTCAGCAAGTACCTAGTTATGAGCTTAACTTTAATCTTTGTCTTAGCACAAGCCCACTGTATTCACTCTCATGGTGAAAGCATAGGGAGTCAGGACTAAAGGGGTGTGTCTTCAAAGATTGCTCTAAAAAAAAGCCAAACCTCTTTGGTCACCTGATCTCCTGTGAGCGACACATCATTCTTTCCTGTATATGGATACACACTACTGTGCGATTCCTGTCATCAACTGCGTTTACTGACTTACTTGTATTTAAAAATAAATATAGGCTAAAGCTACATAATAAAACCAAAACAATATATATTCACTTTTGCATTTACTCCCATTCTAGCACTGAAGCTGCTAAAATTGGTCCCTTCTCTCTGTCCCAGTCTTTGTTTCCTATAATTCTGGTTGGCGCATGACTACTGCAGGTAATTAGTGGCTCCAACAATCACGTGCCATGTCCTTGACTTCACTGCTCATGGGCCATTCACTTCTTAACTAGCTCATGAGCAGTCATGCATGCATTATACATACATACAGGACATCCCTCACCCTCACATGTCTGTAAATATTGTATTAGATCTTTTCATGGGACAACACTGAAGATATAACTCTTTTATACAATGTAAAGTAGTCAGTGTACAGCTTGTATCACAGTTTAAATTTGGTGTGACCTCAAAATAACTCAACAAACAAGCATCAATGTCTAAACCGCTGACAACAAAAGTGAGTACACCCCTAATTGAAAATGGATAAATTGTGCCCGAAGTGTCAATATTTTGTGTGGCCACCATTATTTTCTAGCACTGCCTGAACTCTCTTGGGCATGGAGTTCACTAGGGCTTCACAGGTTGCAGCTACTGGAATCCTCTTCCACTCCTGCATGACAACATCACAGAGCTGGTGGGTGTTAGAGACCTTCACCTTCCATTTTAGGATGCCCCACAGATGCTAAATATATACTGTATATGCATATATAAAACCCTATTGAGCATCTGTGGGGCATCCTCAAATGGACGGTGGAGGACCACATGGAGGAGTGGAAGAGGACTCTAGTGGCTGCAACCTGTGTAGCTCTAGTGAGCTCCATACCCAAGAGAGTCAAGGCAGTGCTGGAAAACAATGGTGGCCACACAAAATATTGACACTTTGGGCACAATTTGTTCTTTTTCACTTAGGGGTGTATTTTGTTTTAATTATACAGCTTTAGCATTATTTTTTTAAAAAAGTAAGGTAGATAACACCTTTAATGAAATTACATTATAAAAATGCCTAATTTCCGGGAGATATTTTTTGAGAAAATAATTGTTTTCCACTGGACAACCTCATTAATGGCAATGCTCTCTGGGATCAACAATGCCTGACAGCTCTCCACCAGAAAGAATAAAACTGCCTCTCTAGTGCCACCTAGAGGTGCCATGTTATTCAACGTTCAACCCTTTATAAGCCTTCAAAGCTGACTAGACTTGTCAGTCAAACATCCAGGCAGTCATCTATAGACAGAACTGTTTCAAAGTTTTATCTCCTCATCAGTAAAGAGTAGTATACTGGTTGTCTGATACAATAGTTAATAAACTGCACACTCCTTGTAATGAGATTGATCCAAGGATAAACTATATGGTGCTCAATTTTATTAATCCCTCCATATATATTATATTGTTTCTTTTTTCGGCCTCTTGTCATTTTTCTTCTTTGTAAGTAAATCCGTTTTTCCATCAATACTAAGTGACGCTGTATAGCCATGAGGACTGTAACTGTCACATCACTTTTGACATGAGCCAGTGGCATAGCATAAGTCAATACTAAGTATGGTGGTGGCATTCTAGATAAAAGATAAGGACAGCAGCACAATATACAAATAATACAATATATGTACTTTCCATTCAAATAGATAATCTAACGTCCTTACATACAGGCAGATAGTCCTCAAACGTCTGCCTATGAGAAAAATACTATAGCCTGGATTTTAACATGTCACAATCCTTATACTTGATCTCTAAGGGCAATACCCTATTTCCCCAAAAATAAGACTGTGTCTCATATTAATTTTAGCTCCTAAAGACGCACTAGGTCTTATTTTCAGGGGATGTCTTATTTTTCCATGAACAAGAACTCACATTTGTTCCATACTGTAGTCATGTCATCACAAACATCAGCATAATGGGACAGCCATTAGTGGCGACTACCAATTTCTATCAGATTGTCCAGCATATTTTTCTGTTGGCAGCCTGTTTGGCCCCTATGAGTAGAACTTCTTCCAAGTTCAATATACATGCACTGCTTCTAGTACTTTAAATTCCATCAAGAATTTCTTGTGACAATGTTTTCATGTACAACAATTTATGTTACATTTACCAATCCCGGTATTTATGAACAAAAATCAATTGTTATTCAAAGACAGTCATGTCATCATCTTCTGGAACATCATCAGAATTCTCCAAACCCTGAATTTCTTGCTGAATTCCTTGTAACTCCATTTGTTTTAGAATCATTGGCCCAAATCTCTCATGTCTAGCAATAGCACTTTCCTTAAATGAGCACCTCTTGTCCAGGTAGCCTCCCTAATGCGAATATATGGCGTGGGAGGAGCTGTAGCAATGACTGCCGCTAGGTCTTACTTTCAGGGGAGGCCTTATATTTCTAAGCTTGAAAAAAATTGCACTAGGTCTTATTTTCAGTTGGTGTCTTATTTTCGGGGAAACAGGGTAAGTAGTGATGGTGTTGGCTGACACTACTTATCTTCAGTTCTCTTGAAAAAAATATGCTTGTCTTGAAGAGTCATACTTATGAGCTAATTGGGAAATTGTGGGGACAGCTGCGGGAAATAAATTTACATACCTAAATGTCTTTGGTTTTTGCTTTACTCACAATACGCCCCCTGGCACAAAAAACAAAGGGTTGTTCTAGATTAGATTTAAATTTTTTATTTTATTCTATTTTGTTTCGTTTTATCACCATTTTACTCTTTGCAGAGGAAACAATTACATTTATAATGGGGTTGCACCGAAAATTTCTTAAAAAATATGCCAAAAAAAAACAATTTTTTTAGCCAGCTGCCTAGCCCCAATTTGTTATGGGCTTGGGGACATTTTTCTAACACACGTTTGAAAGGGGTTGGGGTTTTTTTTTAAAGTTGGCATGGCCTTTTTTTTTAAGTAGGCGGGGGTTTGCAATACAAGGCACTTCCCAAAATTTTTGCCCCCAAAATTCTGGCGTGGAAAATAAGCAAAAAAAATCTAGTATAGAAATTATACAATTCCTAAGCTGCACCAATTATTAAGCAGCATGAGCCACTGTGATAAATCTGGTGCATTTTTTGGTAATTTATGCTGTCTAACTTGTTTGACGGGCAAATAGTAAAATGGGGGGCCATAGTATAAAAAGTAAAAAGGTATCACATGAAAAAAGAAAAACATCCACTGAGCTCTTTTGTAAAAATGAAGGCCTAAAATTTAGGTTCAGTTATGTTTAAACTGTGGCCAAAGATTTCCAGTTTGACGGGGGACTTTAAAGGGGTTTTCCCAAAATTTCATTTTTTTTCCTCCGTATCCAGTTGCAGTCTGTGTGTCAAAAGGGGCTTTTGTGTTTTTTTGAGTTGCATTCATGGGCCCCCAGAAAGGTGACACCCACGTATTTCAAAAAAGGTCTGTTTATGTAAAGCATTGTGATTTTCTGGGGGTAATGTTTTTTTGCTTCACGCCAAGGGTTTTAGGTTCCCAATCCCTGCGGGGAACCAAAACCTGTGTTTTTTTTCTCTTTATCAATGCACAAATGATTGGGGTTTTTCTTTTTTTTTTTATTTGCACTGTTTGATAATTTACTAAGGGAGGGGAACAGGGGGAAGGGGTAGGTGACAGCACCCGGGGGTTTGAAAAACACTTTGTAGCTGCGTGAGAGGAGAAAGTTTTTTTTGAGCTTTTTTGACCAGGTGAGGAGCTTTTGCCCTGGTCGTATCCCCCTGGGGGGAGCTGTAAATGGTCAAAAAGGAGCAGACTTTTATTTTAAAATTAATTTGGGGAAAAAATTTTTTTTTTTCGTTGAAGCTTCCTACGTCAAATTACTTTGTGGCAAAACCCCTTTAAATAAGAAAAATAGCTAAAATTTGGAAAAATTTCACAAAATTCTGATCACTATTTGATATCTATGGAAGCATCTGTGACATTAGTAAAAGAAAAAAGTTTGCTTTTTTCGAAGAAACAGTGGCACTCTTGTTTTTTGGGTTTTATTTGGTTTTGCAGATCAGCTTCAGGGATTTGATCATCATCAATAGGGTCTCTGAAGAGGGGCGTTACTAGGGTCCTAAAGCATCCCCAGGCACAGGCCCTCTGTGTTACGTTTTGCTCAGTATGCGGGGGGTTTAAATATTTTTACATTGTGTCATTTTGACACAGATGTATTTTACAGAAAAAAAAAAATTGTTCCTTTTTGCGTGTAACAAATAGATTCTGTCCGCACCCGGCAGTGACCCTTTAAAAGAAAATCAGCCCCGGCGTTAGTTTTTCAAAAAAGTCATCTATTTTGTAGTGTAATCCATTAAATAGTCATCAGTACCAATAATACCTAAAAAATGGAGCAAAAAAACCTATGTATGATTGTTACGAAAGAAAATCCTACAAACAAGACCCCAAAAATACTTCTACCAAAGACAAAGAAATTTTCTGCCCGATCATGACCAAATGGACCTACAGTGACTACCCGTTTCTACTGGGGGTTGCAGGAAAAAAGTGATTTAGTGCTTTACATCTAGTGACTCACAATTGATGTCTTCTCTGATGAGTCATTCATTTTCTCTTTTCTTCTCCATCCAACCCAAACTGCCATGATCACTTCTCCTGGCCACAATACATCTGGTCAGAATTGACCATACAAACATTTAAGAATCCTCACTTTTTCAGCACCTATATACTTACCTACGTATTAGGGGTCCTTATATACCTCCCTACATAATAGGGGCCTATATAGGAAAACAGGTTGATACCCAATCCCGCATGGGAGTGGGGTGTCCATCATCATTCTTATATAGGCCCCATCAGGTAGGGAGGTATAAAGACATTCTCACTCCCAATATGTAGCTAAGTGTATAGGCCCCTATTATGTAGGGAGGTATATAGCCCCCCAAATAGGTAGGTGGATAGGTATATAGGTCTCATTAGTAGATAGGTAGGTATATAACCCCTGGTAGGTAGTTATATAAGTCCTATTAGTAAGTAGCTAGGTATTTAGGTACCTTTGGTTGGTAGCTATATAGGCCCCATCAGTAGGTAGACAGGTATATATGCCCCCTGTAGATAGTTTATATAGTCCCTCACAGTAGGGAGGTAGTTATATAGGTCACCTCTGTAGGTAAGTATATAGCCCCCCCTAAAAAAAATAGGCAGGTAGGTATAAGAACCAGCAAATTAAGTAGGTAGATATATAGGTCCCCCAGTAGGTAACAACCCTAAACATATATGTATAATCCGGGACTATGTAAAATAACCATGAACATGTATTGGAAAATATAAACTACAATAACCAAAGAGAACCCAACACAATAATACTGAAAAATATATAAGTTTATTCGCAATAACTCCTTAAATACAAATCAATAAAAAATAGGATGAGCTTCAGAAATATACACCGCACCCAATAAGCAAAAGCACTAGGGACACCTATACATGGTGGTCACTGGAAAATACAGATACGTACAAATATTGAAAAAGCTGTGGAAAAATATAAATGTACAAATTAGGTTACAGTTATCAATGGAGAAAGAAAGATGTAGAAGACCCCTCAGTAGGTAGGTTTATGGGAAGGTAGGTATAGAGGTCTCCTTAGTAGGTACGTATATAACTCCTGGTAGGTAGGTATATAAGTCCTATTAGTAGGCAGCTAGGTATTTGAGTACCTTTGGTAGGTAAGTATATATGCCCCCTGTAGATGTACCATGTATTGGTACCCCTAGACTGACGTGCTTTTGCATACTGGGTGCTGTGTATATTTCTGAAGCTCATCCTATTTTTTATTGATTTGTATATTAGGTGTTATTGCGAATAAACTGATATATCCCACAGTAGGTAAGTAGGTATTTAGCCACTTTCAGAAGTTAGGATGGTATATATGGCCCCCAGTAGCTAGGTAAGTATAAAGGTCACCCCAGAAGGTAGGTATATAGTTCGCACAGCAGCTTAGTAGGTATATAGGTCCCCAAGTAGGTTGGTAGGTATACTGGACCCACCAGTATGTAGGTAGTTATATAAAACCTCTAGTAGGTTGGTAGGTCTATATGTCCCTCCAGAATGTAGGTAGGTATGTATGTATGGCCCCCAGTAGGTAAGTCTAAAAGGGCCCCCCAGTAGGTTGGTCTACCTCCTGGTAGGATGGTAGGTATATAAGCCCCCTAGAAGGTAGGTATAAAGGGCCCCCTAGTAGGTTGGTATATAGGTCCTCCTGGTAGGTTGGTCTATAGGGCCCCCAGTAGGTTGGTATATAGGTCTCTATGATAGGTTGGTATATAGCTCTACCCTGTAGGTTGTTACATAGGTCCCCTGGTAGGTAGGTCTATAGGTCCCCTGATGGAAAAAAAAATACATCTCCCTGTTCCCCTCCCAAAGAAACCGCTCATCTCTGTGTCCCCGCACAGGTGGCATGACATCACACTGCCTGCTTAGTTACAGTACTTCTGGCACAAGCAGTGTGATGACATTGTCACGCTGCCTGTGCCGTATAATCCAGTGGGTCACAAGCTTGGCTTGTGATATACCAGAGTACTCTGCGGGACAGGGAGCAGAAGGCTCCCTGCACTACAGTAGATTATAACTGTATGTGGATTCTGAGGATGTTTAGAAGATTCGCCAACAACAAAAAAAAACAAAAAAAGTAAGCCAAAGGCTAACAAACAAAGTGGAGCTCACCCGTAGTTGTATGGATAAGTTGCAGGTCTTCTTTCTAGGTACGTCCTCAGTTTGCGGCTGCATGGATCCTTAATCCCGACCAAAGACAGCCAAACAGGCAAAGCAAGCAAAAATAATTTTGCACGAATCCAGCATATGCAAAAGGACGTAATAACTTTAATGTGAGACAAAAGCACTCATGGTACAGGGGGTGAAAAAACGCTACACACAGGTAGCCTACGTGTTTCGGGAGGGGCATCGCCCTTGTTCACTTATGCCGTGAACAAGGGCGATGCCGCACGCCCGAAACGCGTAGGCTACGTTTTTTCACCCCCTGTACCATGAGTGCTTTTGTCTCACATTAAAGATATTACGTCCTTTTGCATATGCTGGATTCGTGCAAAATTATTTTTGCTTGCTTTGCCTGTTAAGAAGATTGCCTGTGCTCTGGGCCCACGGCAGCGGCTCAGGAGCCAGTGATGCCTCTGTTGTAAGGATCACCAAGGTGGCTGAGAAACTGTAGATCTTGGGACAGTCTCAAGCTGTAAATCTTGGGACAGTGTGTGTGTGGTGTGTGGGGGGGGGGGGGGTGGCTTATTTGGGAGTTATTTTTGAAAATCTCGGTTCTTTCATTGTTTTTTTGTTTATTTCATTAGAGAGACAGGCAGACTCAAAATTCATTGACACTTGATGGCTCCATGACGGCACCATGATTTGTGGCTAGTGCTTCATAGTTAGTGATGTCTTGATGGTGTCTTTGAATCACATCCTTTGACTACCCTGGGCTCTCTGGCCTTGGCTCAGTTGGCAGTAGGGAACTTCTATGGGGAGATGAGAGTAGGGCATGCTAATGCTGTGGTCTTTCCTCCAAAGTTAGGCTATGGCTACACTGCATCGGACAAAAAACGGCCGAAAGCAGCTGTGATTTTTGTCACGTTTTGCGCAAAAACCGTGGTCGCTTCTCGTTTTTTGATGTCGCCCATACAATTGTATTGTATCGGAAGACGCCAAAAAAACTAAAAGCTACGGTGTATTATACAACAGCAGACAAGCAGGGAAAAGACGAGCTGTGGAGACTGCAGCTCGTCTTTCCTATTGCTACCTATGGGGCCGCACGAACGATCGGATTTTCAGTGCTTTTAAAATTCTAAAAGCGCCGAAAATATGATTGTAAAACAGTGCAGTGGAGACATAGCCTTAGTCTTGCAGGATCCTGACTCTAACACTGATAATTTTTGTCTCGGTGAAGAAGCTGGAATTGGTGCTGCAATCCTGCCAGTTAATAAGCAGAAGTTTATGCAGGCAGTGTAGAAGGAATCTCTCAAGAGTTTTCTGGTTGCCAAGGTAGGTAACCCAGGTTTCTCTGGCATACAAAGAAACAGATTAATAGACTACCAGTTTGGTTTCCTCATTGAGGTCATATTTCTTAAAGATCCAACACTGCAGTTTCCTGAAAGACATGCTGGCACAACTGATGCTCTGCTGAAATTCCTCCTCAATGCTTGCCTTTTGGGATAGGTGGCTGTTGGGGTAAAAGAGTGAAAGAGTCCAGGGCAACAGCACCTCAATAGCTGGATATCTTATTCTTCACAGCTAGTATATCATATAATTGTGCGCATTTCTTTTATACTGTACAAGCTTCAACAAATAAAATATCTAGATATGGAGATGGTGTTATCCTGAACTCGTTTACTTTGGTAGTCCTAGGCTCTTGTAAGCCTCAGAGAACAGGTTAGAGTAGTTTGGATTGGGCAAGTGTGGTGCAGTCATCTGCATACTGGAGATGACGTAATGTGTTAACGAAATAATATGAAAACTGTCTAGGTCTAAGACATGACTTTTGGATATGGGATGAACCCCCGCTCTAACTAGTACCCAGTTCAAACACAAGAATAAATGCACTAACACATTCGCCTTGGGTGTCAAATGGCCACAGCTTTATTCAAACCACATAAGTACAACAAACATGGAAGGAGTCAGGTGGAGTGCTAGACAATTGTGTGATATTCCCAGCTGTCTGACATGCAGCACCCGGCCAGACAGCAATAAAGGGGCGGCACGCTCTGGCTTGCCATTCTAGCAAAGCCAGTACATTTTAGGGGCACCAATGACTCTGCTGAAGATCCTCACTCCTGCTTAACCACCGTGCCCCACCCTGGATGACATTAATATTATATCATCCTTAAGGCTGGCCACTTCCAAATCTCAGCCTCTTCACACCATGAGATTTAACATCCTCTATTAGTTAAAATTAGTCCACCATAACTTGACCTGCAACTTCCACCTGACTCCTGAACCGCCACCGGAGAGGCCTTTGACACCTTAAAGGGCTCGACCCCCACCAAAACTGCCCTAATCTTCAAAGTCACAAAATGACCACTAGCAATTTGTATCTGCCCTGGAAAGCTACCTACAAAAGTCACCTTCCATGGCCTTAAAAAACTAATCCATGAACAAGTGAAGGGTAAGTAAAGTTGTATAACCCCACTATACTAATTGGGGCTGCTGTTCCAATAGCTCAAGGATCCAATAGCTCAAGTGAGACAGTTGTAGCTTTAACCCTATTAAGGGGAGCCGTAATAGGACCTAACAACAAAGAATCATAACTTGGGGCGCATGTATGTGAATCATGAAAAAATATCTCACAATGACTGATCATCAAGCTATCAATTAATATTTTCCCTACTAAGTTAAAAACTCTAAACCACCTGACTCAGTCAGTATTAGTAACACTTTTCATCATACAATGCCCCCAGGATCTTTCCCAGTAATAGAAAAAGGAGTATTTCTGACTCCAGAAAACATACACTCTCAGCTAAGCCCAAGCACCAATATGCGCCCCAAGCAGCCATGTTATGCATCTTAAGCCATGACCTACTAACAAGAAAAAAACAACAAAAAACAAACATTTATTGCATAAAGTACCCAAAGAAGACAATTACTTCAGTCTTAGGCCATGTTCACACGGCTTATGTGTCCACGGATTGGCGCCGTACTACGTGGCGGATTTGCGCTTCAGTACGGCGCCAATCCGTCGGAGTAATTACGGTAATCCACTGCTCTCATAGAGAACAGTGCATTCCGTCGCTCCTCTCCGCTCGGCGACTCCGCCGGGCGGGGAGAAAGTGACATGCACATTATTTACAGCGCGGATGCGCCGTAGATAATGCATTGTCTATGGGGCCGGCGGGCTGCTCCCCCGCTGCGCTCCCGCCCCGTCCGCGTCCCGCCCCTTATTCACGCCGGAATTGCGAGCACAATCCGGCTCACAAATCCGGCGTGAATAAGCCTTGTGAACGGGGCCTTAAGCAACGACTGTAAACTATGTAACTATGTAATATCACCGTTAGCAACCAGCTATTAAACAGTCATGACACATAGAGCCCTACAATAAACCAACCCACGTCTGTCCAGCTTATAGAAAGAGTAAAGAGAAAGTTTGCACAACATTGTCCCCAACATTCCTAAAGCATTGTCCATTCACTTTAGTTAACCTCATAACTAGTGTTGAGCGATTTTTATCGACAAAGTTGAAATCGGCAAGGTTTTTATGGTGATCGAAATTTCCAGATCATGCGATAATTAAGGTTAAAATCTGAGCATTATCTATTAAGATCGCGCCTTTTTCGGCGCTTCCTGTAATTTTGGCGGCCAGCAAATCAGATTACAGAATAGAGCAGGGTGAGATGTGTGTGCGACGTCATGACTGGGATGTGTATGGTAGCGATTGGCTGGAAAAATCACATGACCTCGTTTTACATAGAACAGCGTTTCCTGTTTCAGCCTCAGTGTCTCTCAGCGTCTCATAGGGATAGGACCTGCGCTCTGTCTGTGGCCAAACAGCTCAGCGAAATTAGTCTATTTCTGCACAGAGAAACCTCTACTATTAGCTGTGATCCTTCCAATTTAGTTAGATTAGAGATTTGAAGATTTTATGTAGTTAGCTAGAGAATTTTAAAGCAGCATCTACCGCTGTAAATTCACGGCGGTGGGAGAGGGGGGGGGGGGGCCCGCGGGCGAACACAGACAAGCTCTATCTATAAAGAACACTGGATAAAGTTCACCAAGACTTAGTGTAGACATTGTAGTGGAATATCTTTATTATTAACAGTTTGCTATTGAAATATTTCCTGGATATTGGGCAGCCTGAACTTATATTGGATACACATCATTTCTAGTAACTGCAGGTCTCTTTGTTAGCTGCAAAACTCCACTTTTATTATCAGTATACATTTCAGATAGGTGTTCATTTTCAATTTTTCCCATTACACCTGTGACTGTTGCTATATCCACCGTGCAGTTCAATTACAATCCAGCAATCTTGTAGTCAGCACAGGTTGTTTGTTGCCAAAAATACCGTTTATCGTACGAAAACATCACCGTTACGTGTTTTTTGACTTTTGCGCACCCAGCATTGTTCATTGACGCAGCATCCACGTAAATCTTAAAACAGCAATTCTATATTCACCACAGGTGAATTGAAAGGTGCAAAAAATACCGTTTATTATACCAAACATAACAGATACGTGTTTTTTGACTTTGGCGCACCCAGCTTTGTTCATTGACGCAGCTTCCACGTAAATCTTAAAACAGCAATTCTATAGTCACCACAGGTGAATTGAAAGGTGCAAAAAATACCGTGTATTATACGAAAACATAACAGATACGTGTTTTTTGACTTTTGCGCACCCAGCTTTGTTAATTGACGCAGCATCCACGTAAATCTTAAAACAGCAATTCTATAGTCACCACAGGTGAATTGAAAGGTGCAAAAAATACCGTGTATTATACGAAAACATAACAGATACGTGTTTTTTGACTTTTGCGCACCCAGCTTTGTTCTTTGACGCAGCTTCCACGTAAATCTTAAAACAGCAATTCTATAGTCACCACAGGTGAATTGAAAGGTGCAAAAAATACCGTGTATTATACGGAAACATAACAGATACGTGTTTTTTGACTTTTGCGCACCCAGCTTTGTTCATTGACGCAGCATCCACGTAAATCTTAAAACAGAAATTTTCTATAGTCACCACGGTGAATTGAAAGGTGCAAAAAATACCGTGTATTATACGAAAACATAACAGATACATGTTTTTTGACTTTTGCGCACCCAGCTTTGTTCATTGACGCAGCATCCACGTAAATCTTAATACAGCAATTCTATATTCACCACAGGTGAATTGAAAGGGGCAAAAAATACCGTTTATTATACCAAAAAACATAACAGTTACGTGTTTCTTGACTTTTGCACACCCAGCATTGTTCATTGACGCAGCATCCACGTAATCTTAAAACAGCAATTCTATATTCACCACAGGTGAATTGAAAGGTGCAAAAAAATACCGTGTATTTACGAAAACATAACAGTTTGGTGTTTTTTGTCTTTTGCACACCAGCATTGTTCATTGACGCAGCATCCACGTAAATCTTAAAACAGCAATTCTATAGTCACCACAGGTGAATTGAAAGGTGCAAAAAATACCGTGTACTATACGAAAACATAACAGATACTGTTTTTTGACTTTTGCGCACCCAGCTTGTTCATTGACGCAGCATCCACGTAAATCTTAAAACAGCAATTCTATAGTCACCACAGGTGAATTGAAAGGTGCAAAAAATACCGTGTATTATACGAAAACATAACAGATACAGACTCCTTTTCCCGGCACTTTTTAATCTAGGGGTCATACAGGTTTAATGGTCATACTGCGGTCCAGGAGAGGTATAGTCAATGTCCAGTGAAACTAAAATGGTGGTTGAAAGACTCCTTTTTCCGGCACTTTTTAAATCTGGGCGTCATGCAGGTTTGGGGCTCATGCTGCGTTCCAGGACAGGGATATTCAATGTCCAGTTCAAGTAACATGATGGTTCAAATCATACTGCCTTCTGGCACTTTTTAATTTGTGGGTGATGCAGGTTTAAGGGTCAGGCTGTGGTACAGACAGGGATAGTGAATGGTCTGTGACTTTTTTTTCTGGGACTTTTATAACCTAAGTGTGTTGCCTAAGATGTAACACGTATCCATTTGACTGTTGTGGATGTTAATTTCAGCTTCTCCAGCCTTGTTTGGGTTGAATAATGAAGGTGTTGTTGCTCTCCCATAGACTTTAATGGTAATCGCTTAATCGATGCTCACTAGAAAAACCCTTATCGATAGCGGGACTATCGCTATCGTCGATCTCGATAGCAACGCAATGCTCAACAACTCTAACCTTAAACCCTAGCCGTGAGATTGAAATAAAGGACCCTCCGATTCCTCCCCTCCCCGGGAAATTTTCATAAACCCCAAGGACCCCATTGAAGAGCCCAAACACGTTGTTCTGGGGAAAACCCCCAATAAACAACTCGTCCCCTTTGGGTACACTTTGTTGTGTTACTCTCTTGACATCCTAATCGCTTAATGACATGGGGCTCAAGGTGCCATTCTGTGCGGAATGATTGCATTTAGAAGAGGCCAGCACCATTTGATGCCACTTTTTTGATTGGTTACGAGCTGATAGCCATACAATTCATATACAGCTGATAGCCTTGTCCTAGTGAAAAACCCTGAGAGGAGATGAGCATAACAACAATAAAACAACCTCTTTTTCAAAATTTGTGTCAGCCAAAAAAAGGGTCCTTGAAAAAACTTCACTTTTAAATTTATTGTTCCAGCGCCCTAATTTACAGATGTAATCATTTTATTTTTGTTTTTTTTTAAAACAAGTATGGACAATTTAGGGGAATAAGGGGGGGAGTTGTATCATCATAATTTAAGAAAAACGGAGGGGGGGGGAGAGACTAACTGCGATGTTTGTTCCTCCCCAAACACAGACCCTAACCCCCGTGTTTTTTTCACATTACAATCAGGAAGCCTATCTAAGATGATCATTGTATTGGCCAAAACGTGAGCAACCTCAAGGAACCATAAAAACATATTTATTTTAACAGATTCCAATTAAAAAGCATATAAAGATGTTATAACCCCAAAACTTGCAAAAATCTATTAAAAATTGCTATCTAACAAAATTAATAACTGCTGATCAGTAATTTAAACAGGCCCCCTGATATTTGTTGCCCCAATAGAAAATGGTAAAAAATTTAAAAAAAGCCATGTAAAAACATCCCCCTTTTTTGTCACCCCAAAAGGGAAAAGGGCTCCTTTAAAGCTAAAAAAATTGGGGAATATATCAGTACTCTGAACAGGTACCCCCCGCTCCCTCTGGGCACCATAAACCCCCAAACTGGCACTTAGTGACCTGGGACCAAAACCCCTAAAGGGGGCCCGGGCCACGGCTTATTTTGACCCCGGGGGGTTGCAGCCGTATTGTGCGCCTACTGCGTGCAATACGGCTGGAATCGTCCAGCCATTATGTAATGCACAGTTTTCATAGAGAATGTGGATTCCGTTTTCCTACCCGGTGGCAATCCCCCTAGGAGGGGGAAATTGACATGTTATTATCCCGGGGGAAATAGCACGTGGATAAAGAAAGTCTATGGGTCCCCGAGCAGGCCCCCGCCCCGGGCCCCCTTATTCAAGCCTTACTGGGGCGGAATTGTCCCGCAATTACGGCTTATAAGCCTGTAACCGGCCCCAAGGGGTTTGGAAAAAAAAAACCATTACCCCCAGCCTACTCCCTGGCTCAGAGGGCCCGAAAGCCACCAGTGGGTCAACCCATTTTTTTGCTCTCCCGGGATTCCCAGCCCGGAAGAGCCCACCTCCCCAAAAACCTAAAATTTAAACCCAAAATATGGTGCTAAAGAAAAACCTGGCACCAACTTCCCGAAGGGGGGGAAAAAAAAAAAAAAACACAAAATTTCCCCAGCCGAATATGGTTTGGAGGCCCCAAAAAAAGCCTTTTTTGGTAAATTTTTGTTCCAGGGATACAGCCTGAAAGAGCCCCCCCTTCACCAGATCTCTTCAAAAAACAATTAATCCTGAGGGAATCTACCCCGATGATCCCCCCCAAATTTTATTTTTTTATAAATATATATATATTTTTTGGGATCTGGGAAACATTTCCAGCTCTTTCCTCACCTAGTCCCAGACCAAAACCCAAAAGTGGGGGACCATCACCCTGAAAAACCCAAATTAAACACCGCCCCAAGGACCCCCTAAAACCTTAGTAAAACAGTTAGTATGCAAAACGAAGGGGAAGGAGGTCTTTGAAGCTAAAAATCTGGCGTTTATATAAATTGCCTGAACATCTTCCCCCCATGCTTTCCCCACTAGCCCGGGGCATAAAAACCCAAAATTGGGGCAATTTTAAACCGGGCGCTTCCGGGACACCACCCGCAGAGCTCCCCATATCCCAGACCGCACCAAAACACGAGGGGGAGGGGGGGGACATCACCATGATGAAACCCCACAAACACTGAAGTTAATCACTCTAAAATTAACTCCAAAGACCCCCCCAATTGCCTGATTAAGCGGGGTTGTTGCAACAAAGGGGGGAAGGGGTCCTTAACCTAAAAAGATCTGGGCCTTATATCAATACTCTGAACACTTTACCTCTAGCTGCTTTCACCACGGGCTCAGAGGTAAAAAACCACAATGCCAGTTTGCAGGGCCTGGTTTTCCGCTGCCCCGGTGCACATCGCTGCAACTTCGGGGGTTTCCTCTTGATGCTGCGGGCCCACCCCCGGCCCCCGCAAAAGGGCGTCCCCCACATTGGGACCGCTGTCCAAACCCCCAGGGACTCCACCAATGCTTTCTGCATGTCTGCGCGGCTTGACGGGCAGATTTTAACCCATCGGCTTCCCGGGACCCCCCCTGCATGGCCTCCCCATGACGCCGCCCAAAAACCATGGGGACCAATAAAACCCCCCAAAAATATTATCCACCAACTTAAAAGGGACCCCTATCAACCATTTTCAGCAGGGAAATTTATCCAGCACGAAAGGATATAGGGTCACATTAACCCATAAATATATATAAACAGTGGTAAAAAGGAGATTTGGTAAAGACCAACTCATGTAGAGGAAGAGGAGCATACCATGTCTAGCAGAGTCAAATACAGTCCTGAGAAAAAGGGGTTTATATACCGATTACAAAAACCAAAATAAAAAAAGGGAAAATAATGCCCTGTAAATAGCAGGGGCAGTTTCAGTCCCAAAGTAGAGTTATCTGCGTGATATCACTAAACCCAAAAACGAAGAGGGTAATGCCCCCCCAATAGAGGGTCAGAAACATTCCTGTGTAGCCCCGGGTCATATACAGCACTGTAGGGTGATCAATTTCAATTCCAGCCCCCATCTACGAGGGAGAACTAAAACCCCGGAAACCCCGCCCTAGTTACATCCAGCACAGGTCAGCATCCAGCAATGACAGGATTGTCCTGTCAGTCACTGCGCCCCAATGAAAACCCCTTTTTCCCCCCCCTCCCCCCTTTTTCCCCAAAACAAAACTCCATTCCCAGAGAGCTCAGCAAAAATGAATGCACAGAACATGCTTACAAAAAGCAGGCAAGCCTGCAACTAGGGGGGAGGGGGATCCATCCCTCAGTGCTACATGAATTCCCCATTTAATAATCCCATAACAATACAAATTTTTTAACTTATACTGTTCTTGTTTTAAAGGGGAGGAAACCCCCCCTGTTGAGTGAGGGGTCACGTGCTTTGTACTTTTTGAGGCTGAGACACATTTATCTTTATGTCTTGGTGGGGAGAAAAGGGAAAAAGGAAGTAAGACGAAGTTATATCTTAGCTAAACCCCCCCTCCTCACAGTAAATCTTCCCATCCACACACTCCTCCCTATAACACAACCCCCCCCGCTCATACCTATAAATACAAGACAGGAGTTTAAGTACAATGCAGGGGTATAAGTTCCTCTCAAAATTTTCCTTTGCTAAAGTTACTTACAATAATTAACAAAAACTAAACCTTTAGCTTAAATACCTACGCTATCAGCCGAAAACTCCAAGACTATAAAGGGCTCTGGTTCCCCTCCCAAAATCTGGGTTCCCCCTTTGTTAGGGGTTGAGGGGGTTCTTTCTTTGTTCCATAGCAAAAAATCAGAGCCCACTTTCATTTTTTTTAGAGCACGATATAAATTAAAAGGGGGCTTTGCTGGTTGCTTGGGCAAAAAGAAAGTCTTAGACCTAGAAGTTTTTTTTACATGTGCCCTTAATCTTTACAAAATTTAATACTTCAATGGTGACTTACTTTTCATACAATTCTGTGCTTTGGGGAGCAGTAACCATTTTTTGACTTTTCATTCCCTTCTTTTAATATATATATATATACATATATATATATATATATTTTTTTTTTTTTCCCTTTTTTACATTTTTGCACAAAGTTAAATATATAAACAGTTGAGGGTCCTCATTGAGGGTCCTTTGTGCATTTGGATATTCCTGAATGTTCGAATCGCTAGTGCCTTAACGCATTTGGACATTCAGGAATGTGCAAGGCCCTCTGCTTGTGATCAACACATAAAATCATCTGTATATTACAGCTGACTCCGTGCACTGTTGGCTACAAATGGTGCAGGCAATTAACCCCTCAGCTGCCGCAATCAATTGCGACCTCGGCAACTAAGGGGGAGCCACAAGAAGCGGGTTTACCCTGCCGGCATTGAATCCCCAGTGTCACAATTGCCGGTGCCGATTGCTTCCCTGACAACCTGGAAGCCTAAGGGTATGTTCACATAGCGTATTTGCGGGGCATATTTTAGGGCATAATTACGCTGCAATATGTCTGAAGAATGCCACGCAAATATGGTAAATCATAGCACTCATTGAGTGCTATAATCACCTGCCGTTTTCCCCAGCGCATACTGTGCGCCCGGAGAAAGAAGTGACGTGTGGAAAGTGTGAGTGGATGGGAGGTGGGCCGAAGCAATGTATGAAGTATGCGCTTCCCAGTGCATATTTCAAACAGCAGGCGTATGCCTGTCACTATACGCCATGTGAACATACCCTAACAAAGACTTCTGGGCTGTCTGTGAGGTCACTACTATGGTTAATAAAAGTATAGACATGTCCTGCTATGTACTGTAACAGCGATATACAGATTGCTGGAGTCAGTTCCCCTATGGAGACAAGTGTAAGTATTGTGAAAATTGTAAAAAAAAAAATAAACACACACAAAAAAATTAAGTAAAAGCATGCAGACTGCCCTTTCCCCATTACACATGCCAATCGCACGATAAAAGATAAAAAATAAAAAGTACACATATTTGGTATTGCCACGTGCATAATGGCCTAGCCTATAAATTTGTCATATAATTTAACCCGCATGATGAACGCTGTAAAAAAGATAACAAAAAACAATGGCATTTTTGTTCATCCCGCTGCACATAAAATGGATTAAAAAGCGATCAAAAAAAATCAAAGAAAATATGTTTATCCTGCAAAAAAAGCCTTTATACAGATCCATATACAACAAATGAAAAAGGTTACGACTATCAGAAGACAGCGATGCATAGATATTGACTTGCACAATAAAAACACTTAAACAAAAAAAAAAGTGTTACAATATAAAGAATAATATAAATTGGGTATCGTCGTAATCGTATCAACCCACAGAGTAAAACTTGTCACAAGTACTACACAGTGAGCACTGTAAAAAATAAATAACACTACCAGAATTGCTGTATTTCCTTCATCCTAACTTCCAAAAAACTGATTATAATGATATCCAAAAGGCATGTCCCCCAAAAAATTATACCAATAAAAATGTCAACTCGACCCGTGAAAAATAGGCCCATACACAGCTCCGTACACGAAAAAATATCTCTCAGATTATGGCGATGCAAAAATGTATTTTATTTTATTTTTTTCATTTAAAAGGGTTTTTTTGTTGTGTAAAAGCAGTAAAACATAACATTAATATATAAATTTGGTATTGCAATAATCGTAAATTTGGTATCGCAAAAAAAAAGCTCTTACACAGCTTCAAATACAGAAAATTTAAAAAGTTATGACTCAAAATATGACAACATAAAAACACAACTTTTTACAAATGCATTTTTATAGTGTTTATGTAGTAAAAAGCTATAAGATATTGTTGTAATTGTACCAACTGCATAGTAAAGTTACCATGTCATTTATAACGCACAGTGAATGCTATAAAAATGGCGAAAAACAATGGCGGAATGGCTGTTTTTTTTCATGTTTACGGCCCAATGCTAAAAACTGTGGAACACCTGTGGGCCCAAAATACACAATACACCCCTAAATGGATTACCTGAGGGATATTTTTTTAGATGAAGTCATTTATTGGAATGTTTAACATCTAGGCTCCTCAAAGCCAGAACTGGACTGATCCCTAAAAAAAAATCTATGTTGCAAATTTTCTTGAAAATGTGAAAAATTTGTAAGTCCCTTAATGTGGTAAAAAAAGAAAAAGTCATATTAAAAATTATGCCAATGTACAGTAGATATATGGGAAAAATTGCTAGTTATAAACTAGTTTGTGTGCTATAACTATCTTTCTCACACACAGACATTTTTGAAGTTTGAAAATGGCAACTTTTTCTAAATTTTCCCAACATTTTGATATTTTTCACCAATAGATAAGGAATGTAAGATCCAAAATTTTGTATTAACTTAAAGCACAATGTGTCACAAGGAAACAGTCTCTGAATCACATGGACAGATAAAAATATCAAAAAATTATTCCCACAGAAAGTGACAAGTCAGATTTAAAATATGGTGCAAAACTGGCTGCCTCCTTAAAGGGTTAATATTTTATTAAGCAACTAAAAAGAAAATTCAGCTTGGTATTGTTAAAGGTAAGCACCTGTAAAACAAAAAAAACTTTCCACTGTGATTGCCCTTTAGAAACTCCCTGAAGTAGCATTTCTCAGTTCTGTTTGTTGAGTAGCAGACTGAATATGTTCAGGGCACTACTTAGCAAAGTATGACAGTACCAGTGCAAAACAATGCTAAATCTATATATAGCTATGATATCTATATCTGTATGTACAGTGGGGAAAAAGTATTTGGTCGGCCACCAATTCTGCAAGTTCTCCCACTTAAGAAGATGAGAGAGGCTTGTAATTGACATCATAGGTAGACCTCAACTATGAGAGACAAAATGAGAAAACATCCAGAAAATCACATTGTCTGATTGGAAAAGAATTTATTTGCAAAATTATGGTGGAAAATAAGTATTTGGTCAGTAACAAAAGTTCATCTCAATACTTTGTTCTATCTCCTTTCTTGTCAATGACAGAGGTCAAACGATTTCTGTAATTCTTCACAAGGTTGGCACACACTGTTGCTGGTATGTTGGCCCATTCCTCCATGCAGATCTCCTCTAAAAGCAGTGATGTTTTGGGGCTGGTCACTGGCAACATGGACTTTCAACCCCCTCTAAAGGTTTTCTATGGGGTTGAGATCTGGAGAACTGGCTAGGCCACCTCCAGGACCTTGAAATGCTTCTTACGAAGCCACTCCTTCATTCCCCGGGGCGGTGTGCTTGGGGATCACTGTCATGCTAAAAAGACCCCGGGCCACATTTACATCTTCAATGCCCTTGCTGATGAAGGAGGTTTGAAACTCAAAAATCTTCACGATACATGGCCCCATCCATTCTTTAAATTGAACACGGAATCAGTCGTCCCTGGTCCCTTTGCAGAGAAACCAGCCCCAAAGCAAGGATGTTGCCACCCCCATGCTTCACAGTAGGTTATGGTGTTCTTTGGGATAACTCAGCTTCTCTCCTCTCCTAAACTGACGAGTTTTTTCCCTTTACCAAACAGTTCTACATTGGTTTAAAACTGGACCATATAACATTCACCCAATACTCTTCTGGATCATTCCAAATGCTCTCTAGCAAACTTCAACTGGCCCGGACATGTACTGGCTTAAGCAGGGGGGACACGTCAGGCACTGCAGGATCTGAGTCCTTGGCGGCGTAGGTGTTTTTATGTGGGTAGCCTTTGTTACGTTGGTCCCAGCTTCTGCAGGTCATTCACTAGGTCCCCTGGGTAAGATCTTGCGTGGAGCCCCAGATCAAGGGAGATTATCAGTGGTCTTGTATGTCTTCATTTTCTAATTATTGCTCCCACAGTTGATTTCTTCACACCAAGCTGCTTGCCTATTGCAGATTCAGTCTTCCCAGCCTCGTGAGGATACTAATATTTTGTTCTTGCTTTTACATGGTGGCCCTTTGACAGCTCTTTGGTCTTCACCATTTTGGGAGTTTGGTGTGTGACTGTTTGTGGTTGTGGCCTGGGGACTTTTATACTGACAACAAGTTCAAACAGGAGCCATTACTACAGGTAATTAAGTGGAGGAAGAGGAACCTTTAAAGAAAGAAGTTACAGGTTTGTGAGAGCCAGAAATCTTGCTTGTTTGTTGGTGAGCAAATACATATTTTGCACAATTGGTGGCTGACTAAATACTTTTTTTCCCCACTGTATTCTTAGCAGAGATAGGTCAAGATCCTGTGAGATCCTCTTATTATCTGCAAGGTACTAATTGTGAGGGAAGTAGCAGATTCTATACAAAGACTAAAAGAACATTTGCTCAGATGTAGCAGGGCAGTGATGGCGAACCTAGAACACGCGTGTCATGCCGCCATTTGTGCCACGCTTGCCCCACCTCCTGACACTATTATGACAAGGACTGCTCTGGGGCTTCACTACCTGACAGTGTCAGCATCCAGAGGCAGGGCAACTTTCCTGCTGAGAGCATGGGACGAATGGTACCATCTTCTCTCAGTGATATAGTGAAGCCGAGCAGCAAAGGAGACTTGTACCATGACAGCGGACTCAAACAATGCTCCCACCCGCAGACTCTGTACCCAGACAGCTGCTAAACACTGCTCCCACCCGCAGACTTGTATATCCAGGGGAACTGCTGGCAAACACTGGCTCCACCCGCTAGACTTGTATACAGACAGCTGCAAACACTGACTCACACCCGCAGACTTGTATCCAGACAGCTGCAAACACTGCTCCCACCCAGGGACTTGTATCCTGACAGCTGCAAACACTGCTCCCCTGCAGACTTGTGCCTCAGAGACGCTGCAAACACTGCTCCCCCCGTATCGGGACTTTGTACCAGATCAGCTGCAAAATACTGCTCCCACCGCAGAACTTGTATCCAGGATAGCTGCAAACATGTGCTCCACACCCGCAGACTTGTGCCCCAGACAGCGGCAAACACTGCTCCCACCCGCAGACTTGTACCAGACAGCTGCAAACACTGCTCCCACCCGCAGACTTGTACCCAGACAGCTGCAAACACTGCTCCCAACCGCAGACTTGTACCCATCGACAGAATGCAAAACACGCTCCACCGCGACTTGTACCAATGCAGCTGCATAAACACTGACTCCCACTGCAGACTTGGTAATCCCAGACAGCTGCCAAACACTGCTCCCACCCGCAGACTTGTAACCAGTCAGCGGCAAACACTGCTCCCACTGCAGATTGTACCCATGGGAATGCTAAACACTGCTCCACCCGCAGACTTGTAAATCCAGGAGGCTTCAAACAACTGCTCCCACCCGCAGACTTGTACCCAGACACCTGCAGACACTGCTCCCACCACCCGCAGACTTGTACCCAGACAGCTGCTAACACTGCTCCCACCACCCGCAGACTTGTACCCAGACACCTGCAGACACTGCTCCCACCACCCGCAGACTTGTACCCAGACAGCTGCTAACACTGCTCCCACCCGCAGACTTGTATCCAGACAGCTGCAAACACTGCTCCCACCCGCAGACTTGTATCCAGGGAACTGCAAACCACTGCTCCCACCAGCAGACTTGTATCCAGACAGCTGCAAACACTGCTCCCACCCGCAGACTTGTATCCAGACAGCTGCAAATAACATGCTCCCACCCGCAGACTTGTACTCAGGCAGCTGCAAACACTGCTCCACCCGCAGACTGTACCAGATAGCTGCAAACACTGCTCCACCGGCCAGACTTGTATCCAGACAGCTGCAAACATGCTCCACGCAGACTTTACTCAGGCAGCTGCAAACACTGCTCCCACCGCAGACTTGTACGGGCGCTGCAAACACTGCTCCCACCCGCAAGACCTTGTATTCCAGACAGCTGCAAACACAGCCTCCCATCCGCAGACTTGTCCCAGACAGCTGCAAACAACTGCTCCCACCGCGAGATTGGAATCCAGGCAGCTGCAAAACACTGCTTCACCCGCAGACTTGTATCCCAGGGGAACTGCAAACACTGCTCCCACCCGCAGACTTGAACTCGCAGGGGTGCTGCAAAACACTGCTCCACCACGCAGAACTTGTATCCAGGACTTGACCAAACCACACTGCTCCCACCCGCCGACTTGTACTCAGGCAGCTGGCAAAAGCACTCGCTTCCCATCCCGCAGACTCGTATCAGACTGCTGGCAAACACTGCTCCCACCCGCAGACTTGTATCCAGACAGCTGCAAACACTGCTCCCACCCGCAGACTTGTACCCAGGGAACTGCAAACACTGCTCCCACCCGCAGACTTGTACCCAGACAGCTGCAAACACTGCTCCCACCCGCAGACTTGTATCCAGACAGCTGCAAAACACTGGCTCCAGCCACAGACTGTACCCAGACAGCTGCAAAACTGCTCCCACCCGCAGACATTTGTACCCAGACAGCAGGCAAAACACTGCTCTCACCCGCAGGGACTGTACACAGACAGCTGCAAACACTGCTCCCACCCGCAGACTTGTATCCAGTCAGCTGCAAACACTGCTCCCACCCGCAGACTTGTAACCAGACAGCTGCAAACACTGCTCCCACCCGCAGACTTGTACCCAGACAGCTGCAAACACTGCTCCCACCCGCAGACTTGTACCCAGGCAGCTGAAAACACTGCTCCCACCACCCGCAGACTTGTACCCAGACAGCTGCAAACATGCTCCACCGCAGATTTTTACCCAGGGGGTGCAAAACACTGCTCCCCCCCGCAGATTTACCCGGGAAGCTGCAAACCATGCTCCAAGGGCAGTTTGTCCCAGACAGCTGCATACACTGCTCCCACCCGCAGACTTGTACCGAGTCAGCTGCAAACACTGCTCCCCACCCGCAGACTTGTACCCAGACAGCTGCAAACAATGCTCCCACCCGCAGACTTGTACCCAGCAGCTGCAAACACTGCTCCACCCGCAGACTTGTATCCAGACAGCTGCAAACACTGATACCACCGCAGACTTGTATCCAGGCGGCTGCAAAAACACTGCTCCACCCGCCAGACTTGTACCAGAGAGCTTGCAAACACTTGCTCCAACCGCCAGACTTGTATCCAGAAAGCTGCAAACACAGCTCCACCACAGACTTGTATCCAGGGAACATGCAAACACTGCTCCCACCGCAGACTTGTACCAGAGAACTGCAATCACTGATCCCACCGCAGAACTTGTATCAGACAACTGCAAACACTGCTCCCCACCCGCAGGACTTGTACCCAGGCGCTGCAAACACTGCTCCCCACACCGCAACTTGTACCCAGACAAGCTGCAAAAACACCGCTCCCACCCGCAGACTTGTATCCAGACAGCTGCAAACACTGCTCCCACCCGCAGACTTGTATCCAGACAGCTGCAAACACTGCTCCCACCCGCAGACTTGTATCCAGACAGCTGCAAACACTGCTCCCACCCGCAGACTTGTACCCAGACAGCTGCAAACACTGCTCCCACCCGCAGACTTGTACTCAAGCGCTGCAAAACTGTCTCCACACCCGCAGACTTGTACCCATTCAGCTGCTAACTCTGCTCCCACAGCAGACTTGTATCCAGACAGCTGCCAAACACTGCTTCCCACCCGCGACTTGTACTCAGGGCAGCTGCAAACACTTGCTCCAACCGCAGACTTGTAACCAGGCAGCTGCAAACACTAATACACCCGCAGATTGTATCCAGACACGCTGCAAACACTGCTTCCCATCCGCAGACTTGTACCAGACAGCTGCGCAAACAATGCTCCACCCTGCAGACTTGTATCCAGGCAGCTTGCAAACATGCTCACCCGCAGGACTTGTATCAGGAACTGCAAAACATGCTCCCACGCGCAGACTTGTACCCAGGCAGCTGCAAACACTGCTCCCACCCGCAGACTTGTATCCAGGGAACTGCAAACACTGCTCCCACCCGCAGACTTGTACCCAGGGAGCTGCAAACACTGCTCCCACCCGCAGACTTGTACCCAGGCAGCTGCAAACACTGCTCGCCTCCGCCAGACTTGTAATCCAGGACAGCTGCAAATAACACTGCTCCACCCGATAGACTGTACCCAGGGAACTGCAAACACTGCTCCCACCCGCAGACTTGTACCCAGCCAGCTGCAAACACTGCTCCCACCCGCAGACTTGTATCCAGACAGCTGCAAACACTGCTCCCACCCGCAGACTTGTACCCAGACAGCTGCAAACACTGCTCCCACCCGCAGACTTGTACCCAGACAGCTGCAAACCACATGCTCCACCGCAGACTTGTACCAGGAGCTGAAAACATCTGCTCCCACACCGCAGACTTGTTACCCAGACAGCTGCAAACATTGCTCCCAGCCGCAGACTTGTACTCAGGCAGCTGCAACACTGCTCCCTACCGCAGATTGTATCCAGAGAAGCTGCAAACACTGCTCCACACCTGACAGACTTGTACCCAGACAGCTGCAAACTCTGTCCCACCTGCAGAATTGTACCCAGACTGCTGCAAAACACTGCTCCCCACCGCAGACTTGCTACCCAGACAGCATTCAAACACTGCTCCGACCTGCAGACTTGTACCCAGACAGCTGCAACCACTTCTCCCACCCGCAGACTTGTATCCAGGGAACTGCAAACACTGCTCCCACCCGCAGACTTGTACCCAGGGAACTGCAAACACTGCTCCCACCCGCAGACTTGTACCCGACGGCAGCTGCAAAACACTGCTCCCACCGCAGACTTGGTATCCAGGAACTGCAACCACTGCTCCCACTGCAGACTTGTATATACAGGGAACTGCAAAACAGCTTGCTCCCACCCGCTAGACTTTGTTCCAGAACAGCTGCATAACACTGATCCCACCGCAGACTTGTACCCAGACAGCTGCAAACAAACTGCTCCCACCTGGCAGATCTTGTACCCAGACAGCTTAACAAACATGCTCCCACCCGGCAGACTTGTACCCAGGCTTAGCTGCAAACACTGCTACCCCCGCGCAGACTGTGTACCAGAAGCTGCAAACACTGCTCCCCACCGACCAGACTTGTACCAAGACAGCTGCAAAAATGCTCCCACCGCAGATTGTACCAGGACAGCTGCAAACACTGCTCCCACCGCAGACTTGTACCAGACAGCTGCAAACACGGTCCCACCCGCAGATTGTATCCAGACAGGCTGCAAACATGTCCCACCCGCAGGACTAGTATCAGGCGGCCTGCAAACACTGCTCCACCCGCCAGACTTGTTACCCAGAGAGCTGCAAAAAATGCTCCCACCCGCAGATTGTTCCCAGACAGCTGCAAAACACTGCTCCCACCCGCGAGACTTGTACCAGACAGCTCTGCAAACTACTGATCCACCGCAGAATTGTTACACTCAGACAGCTGCAAACACTGCTCCACCCGCAGACACCCTTGTACCTCATAGATAAGCTGCAAACACTGCTCCCACCCGCAGAGACTTGTACCCAGACAAGTGCAAACACTTGCTCCCACCCGCAGACTTGTACCCCAGGCAGCTGCAAACATCGCTCCCACACGCGACTTGTATCCAGACAGCTGCAAACACTGCCCTCCCAACCGACAGATTTGTATCCAGGCGGCTGCAAACACTGCTGTCCCACCCGCAGACTTGTACCCAGAGAGTTGACAATACACTGCTCCCATCGCAGATACTTGTATCCAGACAGCTGCCTAACAACAGCTCCCACCACAGACTTGTATCCAGGGAAAACTGCAAACATGCTCCCACCCGAGACATGTTCCCTAGAGGAACTGCACAACATGCTCCACCCGCAGGACTTTACCCAGGCAGCGCAAACACTGCTCCTCACGCAGACTTGTACCCAGACAGCTGCAAAACCTGCTCCCACCCGCAGACTTGTACCCAGACACCTGCAGACACTGCTCCCACCACCCGCAGACTTGCACCCAGACACCTGCAGACACTGCTCCCACCGCAGATTTACCCAGGACAGCTGCAAACACTGAACCCCACCCGCAGACTGTACCAGACAGCTGCCAAAACACTGCTCCCACCGCAGACTTGTACCAAGACAGCTGCAAAACACTGCTCCCACCGCGCTAGAACTTGTACCCTGAAAGCTTGCAAAACACTGCTCCCACCCGCAGACTTGTATCCAGGGAACTGCAAACACTGCTCCCACCCGCAGACTTGTATCCAGACAGCTGCAAACACTGCTCCCACCCGCAGACTTGTATCCAGGCAGCTGCAAACACTGCTCCCACCCGCAGACTTGTACCCAGGCAGCTGCAAACACTGCTCCCACCCGCAGACTTGTATCCAGACAGCTGCAAACACTGCTCCACCACAGACTTGTATCCCATGGGAACTGCAACATGCTCCCACCCGCAGACTTGTACCCAGTGAACTGCAAACACTGCTCCCACCCGCAGACTTGTATCCAGACAACTGCAAACATGTCCCTCCGCAGACTTTACCCAGGCAGCTGCAAACACTGCTCCCACCCGCAGACTTGTACCCAGACAGCTGCAAACACTGCTCCCACCCGCAGACTTGTACCCAGACAGCTGCAAACACTGCTCCCACCCGCAGACTTGTATCCAGACAGCTGCAAACACTGCTCCCACCCGCAGACTTGTATCCAGACAGCTGCAAACACTGCTCCCACCCGCAGACTTGTACCCAGACAGCTGCAAACACAGCTCCCAACCGACAGACTTGTAGACTAGTGGCAGCTGCATGAACAAATGCAGTCCCACCCGCAGACGCGTAGTACCCGAGATAGCTGCAAACACACTGCTCCCACCCGCAGAGCTGGTATCAAGGACAGCTGCAAAAAACACTGCTCCCACCCGCGCAGACTTGTACTCAGACAAGCTGCAACACTGCTCCCATCCGCCAGTATTGTACAGGACAGCTGCAAACACTGCTCCCACCCGCAGATTGTATCAGGCAGCTGAAACCACTGCTCCACCCGCAGACTTATATCCAGGGACTGCAACACTGCTCCCACCCGCAGACTTGTACTCAGGCAGCTGCAAACACTGCTCCACCGCAGGACTTGTACCAGTGAACTAGCAAACACTGCTCCCACCCGCAGATTGTACTCAGGCAGCTGCAAAACACTGCTCCCACCCGCAGACTTGTATCCAGACAGCTGCAAACACTGCTCCCACCCGCAGACTTGTATCCAGACAGCTGCAAACACTGCTCCCACCCGCAGACTTGTACCCAGGGAACTGCAAACACTGCTCCCACCCGCAGACTTGTACCCAGACAGCTGCAAACACTGCTCCCACCCGCAGACTTGTATCAGGACGTCCTGCGAAAACACTGCTCAACCGCAGACTTGTACCGAAAGCTGCAAACACTGCTCAGGCCATCAATGCCACGCAGACTTGTCCCAGACAGCTGCAACACTGCTCCCACCGCAGCACTTGTTATCCCAGGCTAGAGCTGAAACTCTGCTCCCACCGCAGACTTGTACCCAGGACAGCTGCAAAAACACTGTCCCACCCGCGATAGTACTCAGGCAGCTGCAAACAACTGCTCCATTCCGACTTGTATCCAGAGAGCTGCAAACCCACTGCACCCAACCTTGCAGGACTGTACCCAGACGCTGCAAACACAGCTCCCACCGCAGATTGGTTTAAAAAAATCCCCCCCCCTGACGCAGCTGCAAAGCACTGCTCCACACCCGCAGACTTGTACCCAGAAAGCTGCAACACTTGCTCCCACCCGCAGACTTGTACCCAGGACAGCTGCAAACACTGCTCCCACCGCAGACTTAGTACCCAGGAACAGCTGCAAACACTATCCACCGGCAGACTTGTATCCAGAGAAACTGCGAATCTACACTGTCCCACCCTCAGACTTGTATCCCAGGGAACAGCAAACAATGCTCCCACCCGCAGACTTGTACAGGCAGCTGCAAACACTGCCCACCCGCAGACTTGTACAGGACTGCAACCACTGCACTCCCACCTGCAGACTTGTAGCAGTGGAACTGCAACCCTGTCTGCTCCCACCCGCAGACTTGTATCCCAGAACAGCTGCAAAGAACACTGTCCCACCCGCAGACTTGTATCCAGGCAGCTGCCAACACTGATCAACACCCGCAACTTGTACCCAGACAGCTCTGCAAAACACTGCTCCAACCTGCAGCGACTTGTACCAGACAGCTGCAAACACTGCTCCCACCCGCAGACATGATACCCAGGCAGCTGCAAAACTGCTCACCACGCAGACTGTAACCCAGACAGTGCAAACCACATGACTTCCACCCGCAGACTTGTACCAAGACAGCTTGCATACACTGCGCTCCCACCGCAGACTTGTACCCAGACAGCTGCAAACACTGCTACCACCCGCATACGTGAAACCAGACAGCAGCAAACAAAGCTCCCACCCGCAGACTTGTATCCAGACAGCTGCAAACACTGCTCCCACCCCGACGGACTTGATCCAGGCGGCTGCAAACACTGTGTCCCACCGCAGACTAGTACCCTCAGTGAGCTGCAAAACACTGCTCCCACCCGCAGACTTGTACCCGGACAGCTGCATTAACGCACTGCTCCCACCGCAGACTTGTACCCAGACAGCTGCCAAAACAACTGCTCCCCACCGCAGACTTGTATCCAGGCAGCTGCAAACACTGCTCACACCCGCAGACTTGTACCCAGACAGCAAACATGGCTCCACCCGCAGATTGTCCATCAGACAGTGCTTAAACACTGCTCCCACCCGCAGATTGTACCCAGACTCAGCTGCAAACACTGTCCACCCGCGCAGACTTGTTACCCAGGGAGCTGCAAAACACGTGCTCCCACCCGCAGAGACTGTACCCCAGGGAGCTGCCAACACTGCTCCCACCGTCAGATTGTACCCAGCAGCTGCAATAACAATGCTCCCACGCAGACTTGTATCAGGCAGCTGCAACACTCTCCGCCGCAGACTTGTACCCAGCAGTCTGCAACACTGGACTCCCACCCGCAGACTTGTACTCAGACTGAGCGGCAAAAACTGCTCCCAACGCAGACTTGTACTGAAGACAGCTGCAAACACTGCTCCACCCGCAGACTTTTGTAGCCCAGACAGTTGCAATAGCTGCTCCCACCGCAGACTTGCCAGGCAGCTGCAAACAATGCTCCCACCAGACGACTGTATCCAGAGAGACTAGCTGGAAACACTGCTTCCCACCCGCAGTACTAGTATCCAGGCGGCTGCAAACATGCTACCACCGCAGACTTGTACCAGAGAGCTGCAAACACTGTCCCACCGCAGACTAGTATCCAGACAGCTGCAAACCACTGCTCCCCACCCACGCAGACTTGATATCCAAGGGAACTGAAAACACTGCTCACCGCAGACATGTACACAGAGAACTGCAAACATGCTCCCACCCGCAGACTTGTACCCAGACAGCTGCTAACACTGCTCCCACCCGCAGACTTATACACAGACACCTGCAGACACTGCTCCCACCACCCGCAGACATGTACCCAGACATCAGCAGACACTGCTCCCAACCGCAGACTTGTATCCAGACAGCTGCAAACACTGCTCCCAACCGCAGACTTGTAACCAGTCAGCTGCAAAACACTTGCTCCCACCCGGCAGACTTGTTACCACAGGCAGCTGCAAACACTGCTCCCACCCCCAGACTTGTATCCAGTCAGCTGCAAACACTGCTACCACCAGCAGACTTGTAACCCAGGCAGCTGCAAACACTGCTCCCACCCGCAGACTTGTATCCAGAGAACTGCAAACACTGCTCCCACCCCCAGACTTGTATCCAGGCAGCTACAAACACTGCTCCCACCCGCAGGACTTGAATACCCGACAGCTGCAAACACTGCTCCCACCCGCAGACTTGTACCCAGACAGCTGCAAACACTGCTCCCACCCGCAGACTTGTACCCAGACAGCTGCAAACACTGCTCCCACCCGCAGACTTGTACCCAGACAGCTGCAAACACTGCTCCCACCCGCAGACTTGTACCCAGGCAGCTGCAAACACTGCTCCCACCCGCAGACTTGTACCCAGGGAACTGCAAACACTGCTCCCACCCGCAGACTTGTACCCAGGCAGCTGCAAACACTGCTCCCACCCGCAGACTTGTACCCAGACACCTGCAGACACTGCTCCCACCACCCGCAGACTTGTACCCAGACAGCTGCAGACACTGCTCCCACCACCCGCAGACTTGTACCCAGACACCTGCAAAACACCTGCTCCATCCTGCAGGACTGCAGACAGCGCAAACAGACTGCGGGGGAGAGGGAGGGGGGGGGTGGGGGGGAGCGGGGCTCCCACCTGCAAGACTTGTACAGACAAACTGCACTAACCACTGCTCCACCGCAGACTTGTACCAGCAGCTTGCAAACACTGATCCCACTCTGCCAGACTTGTTATCCAGACAGCTGCAAACACTTGCTACACCGCAGATGTGTATCTGGCAGCTGGAACATGCTCCGCACACCCGCTTACTTGTATCCAGACGCTGCAAATAACTGCTCCCCACCCGCCAGACTTGTATCAGACAGCTGCAAACCACTGTCCACCGCAGATTGTACCCAGGAACTTGCAAACTCTGCACCCACCTGCAGACTTGTACCCAGACAGCTGCAGACACTGCTCCCACCACCAGCAGACTTGTACCCAGGCAGCTGCAAACACTGCTCCCACCCGCAGACTTGTACCCAGACAGCTGCAAACACTGCTCCCACCCGCAGACTTGTACCCAGACAGCTGCAAACACTGCTCCCACCCGCAGACTTGTATCCAGGCAGCTGCAAACACTGCTCCCACCCGCAGACTTGTACCCAGACAGCTGCAAACACTGATCGCACCCGCAGACCTGTATCCAGGGAGCTGCAAACACTGCTCCCACCGCAGACTAGTCTCCGACAGCTGCAAACCAACTGCTCCACCGCAGACTTGTACCCAGACAGCTGCGCGCAAACGACTGCTCCCACCCGCAGACTTTACACCAGAGAAACGCGCAAACACTGGCTCCACCTGCAGACTTTACCCAGGCAGCTGCAAACACTGCTCCCACCGCAGACTTGTATCAGGACAGCTGCCCCAAACATGCTCCTACCTGCAGACTTTATCACAGACAGCTGCAAACACTGCTCCCACCTGCAGACTTGTATCCAGGGAACTGCAAACACTGCTCCCACCCGCAGACTTGTATCCAGACAGCTGCAAACACTGCTCCCACCCGCAGACTTGTATCCAGACAGCTGCAAACACTGCTCCCACCCGCAGACTTGTACCCAGGGACATCTGCAAACACTGCTCCCACCCGCAGACTTGGTAATCATAGGCGAACATGACAAACACCTGCTCCACCCGCAGACTAGTTTACCCAGGCAGCTGCCAAAGCAGCAGCTCCACCGCAGACTTGTACACAGACCGATGCAAACACTGCTCCACCCGCAGACTTGTACCCAGTGGAAACTGCAAACTCTGCTCCACACCCGCGGACTTGTACCCAGGGAGCTGCAAAACTGCTCCCACGCCGCTAGACTTGTACCAGGACAGCTGCAAAACACTGCTCCACCCGCATGACTTGTATCCTGACAGCTGCCAAACCACTGCTCCACCCGCAGAACTTGACCCAGGGATCTGCAAACTAACTGCTCCCACCCGCAGAACTTTGTACCCAGGGAACTGCAAACAACTGCTACCACCCGCAGGACTTGTACCCAGACTAGCTGCAAACACTGCTCCCACCCGCAGACTTGTAACCAGGCAGCTGCAAACACTGCTCCCACCTGCAGACTTGTACCCAGGCAGCTGCAAACACTGCTCCCACCCGCAGACTTGTATGTCCAGATGTGTTGCAAACATGCTCCCACCCGCAGACTTATACACAGACACCTGCAGACACTGCTCCCACCACCCGCAGACTTGTACCCAGACATCTGCAGACACTGCTCCCACCCGCAGACTTGTACCCAGGCAGCTGCAGACACTGCTCCCACCACCCGCAGACTTGTACCCAGGCAGCTGCAGACACTGCTATCCTCACCGCGCAGGATCTTGTACACAGACAGCTGACAAACACTGCTCTCCACCGCAGACTTGTACCCAGGGCAGCTTCAAAACACTGCTCCCACCCGCAGACTTGTACCCAGACAGCTGCAGACACTGCTCCCACCACCCGCAGACTTGTAACCAGACAGCTGCAAAAACACTGCCCACACACGCAGACTGGTACCCAGAGAGACTGCAAAACACTGTCCCACCCGCAGACTTGTACCAGACAGCTGGCAACACTGCTCACACACCCGCAGAGACTTGTACCAGCAGCTGCAAACACTGCTCTCCCACCCGCTAGACTTGTTACCATGCATGTGTGCAAACACTGCTCCCACTCCGCAGACTTGTCCCAGGGAAACTGCAAACGCACTGCCTCCTCCATCCGCAGACCCCGCGTTTTTGTATGTGGGCTGGGGGTGGGAGCAATATTGTTTTGGGGGTGGTGGTGGGAGCAGATTTTGTATGTGGGCGGGTGGTGGAGCAGATATTATATGTGGGCTGTGTGGGAGCAGATTTGTATTTTTCTGGTATGGGAGGTTTTGTATGTGGGTGGTAGGGGACAGAATTTTTATTGGGTTGGTGGGAGGAGCAGATATTGTTGTGGGTGGTGTGGGAGAATATGTATGTGGCGGTGGAGGAGAAATTTGTGTGGGGCTGGTAGTGGAGCAGATATGTGTGTGGGTGGTAGTGGGACAGAATTGTATGTTTTGGTATGGGAGCGATATGTGTGGGGGGGTAGGGGGGAGGATTTTGTATGTGGGCTGGTAGGGGAGCAATTTGTGGGGGGTGGAGGGGGAGCAATATTGTGTTGGGTGGTATGGGGAGAATTGTGGGGGACTGGAGTGGGAGAGATATTGTAGTGTTCTGGTGGGGGAGCAGATTTTTTATGTGGGCTGGTAGTGGGAGCAGATATTGTATGTGGGCTGGTAGTGGGAGCAGATATTGTGTGTGGGCTGGTAGTGGGAGCAGATATTGTATGTGGGCTGGTAGGGGGAGCAGATATTGTGTGTGGGCTGGTAGTGGGAGCAGATATTGTATGTGGGCTGGTAGTGGGAGCAGATATTGTGTGTGGGCTGGTAGTGGGAGCAGATATTGTATGTGGGCTGGTAGTGGGAGCAGATATTGTATGTGGGCTGGTAGTGGGAGCAGATATTGTGTGTGGGCTGGTAGTGGGAGCAGATATTGTGTGTGGGCTGGTAGTGGGAGCAGATATTGTGTGTGGACTGGTAGTGGGAGCAGATATTGTATGTGTTCTGGTAGTGGGAGCAGATATTGTATGTGGGCTGGTAGTGGGAGCAGATATTGTATGTGGGCTGGTAGTGGGAGCAGATATTGTGTGTGGGCTGGTGTGGACAGCAGATATTGTGTGTGGGCTGGTAGTGGGAGCAGATATTGATGTGGGGGTAGTGGAGCAGACATTGGGGGTGGGGTGGTAGGGGGAGCAGTATTGTTGTGGTGGTAGTGGGAGCGATATTTATGGGGGCTGGTAGGGGGA